>PVJA010017555.1:0-41441 GCA_004027025.1 Myocastor coypus | reverse complement strand
CCTCCTACTCCTTGTTGTTATCATTTTGTATGGAAGCGACCTCTGCACTTTGGTGGTGTTATGCTGTGTCTATGGGCGTTTGGTATGGAGACTCCAAGGTGGTTCTTCTACAGAGGTTCCTGACTCTTGTATTGGGGCTCTGGCTGCTAGCTTTTGTGAATCCTGGCGGATGTGGTCTGTAGGTGGAGGTGGAGCTTTGGGATTGAGTAGTCCTGGTAGGCTCGTGGACCAGATCGGTTGCCAAACGGGCTATTTCATGGGTTCAGTGCTGGAGCTTGAGCTGGAGGGGTTCAAAAAAAAGGGGGGGGGAAGGGAAGGCAGGCCAAGTATCCTGACCCAGCCGCCGTGCGTGCTAAGCTCCCAGGGGTGCGATTTGGGTCTGGGCTGGAGCAGGAAGTTAGTCGCTGGAACTCAGAAGCGGGGCAGAGGGGCGCAGGGAGCTTACCCACTGCGGGTGCGCAGGCTCAGCTCCCAGGGGTGCGATTTGGGTCTCCCTAGTTTATTTTTTTAATGGGAAAAATATCATTTAGTCCTCACCACTTTGGGCACTTACTGTGAGTGCCTGAAGAAATTTGTGACCAGCGTCAAAGTATGACTATAGTTGGTCTTTTCTCTCTTTTCTGTATGTAGTATAGTATCTAGTAGGACCCTTAGTGATCCTTTTGTTTTCAGCCTCCTAAGTGCTGGGATTATAAGTATGCACCACCAACCCAGACTGTGTTACTGTCTGAGCATGCCCCCTGGGGCAGGGCTGTCATGGCACGCTGGGCATCGAACCACAGTCTCTGCATCTGCCTAAGCAGGCACTTTAATCTGCTAAGCTGTCTGGCTGGCCCTTATAGTTGGTTTTTGTGGGTTGGATTTTTTTTTTTTTTAATAATCCATCTGTGCAATCTCATACCTTGCCCCTCTTTATAGTGGCTCCTTTAGGGTTTGAAGTATAAATATTAAACTTACCACAGTTTATCTTCGACATGCAGAAACTTTTCTACAGTAGTATCCTTATATTTCTTCTTTTAGTTTTTGCTGTTATTGCTATATTATACTTTTTTGTGGTATAAGTCCAGATATATATTTAATATTTGTTTGCTTTAGCAAGTCAACTATCTTTTAAAGCATTGTTAAGTGAAAAGGAAAATTTTGTTATATTTATCTGTAGTTTCCCTATTTCTGATACTTGGTTTTTATAATCTAAGATATTTTTATTGTCATTCGTAACAAACAGTTTCTTTATTGTTTCTTACAGGCTCAGTTTGCCTGGTAAATTTTGCCTGCAAAATTCTGTTTCTCAGCTGGGCGTGTTGGCACATACCTGTAATCCTGGCACTTGGGAGGCTGAGGCAGGAGGATCAGTGCAAGTTCAAGATCAGCCTGGGCTACAAAAGTGAGCTCAAGGCCAGCCTGAACTGCATAACGAGACCCTGTCTCAAAAAGGCCAAAAAAGAATCTGTTTCTCCTTTACTTTTTTCCCTTTAAAACTGAGATTTGTGTAAAATGTACATATGTGAAGTTTGCTATTCTAAATGTGCAGTAGGTTCCAGGGCCTTCTGCACAGTCGGTCTTCTGTAGCCACTGTTGCCATGCACCACAGAGCACTTTTCACCTCATGAGCCCGAAACACCATGTGTGAAATGTGCGCCCGACCTTCTGTCCCTCCAGCCCCTGACCACCACCACTGTGATTTCTGCTTGTGTCAACTTGGCTGCTATATGTACCTCCTGTACGTGTCCTTTTACTGGCTTATTATTTTACCTAGTGTAAGTCTTCAAGGTTCACTCATGTTGGGATAGCTTGTGTCAGAGTAGCCTTTTTAATGTTGAAGAATACTCCATAAATATATAATACGTATATATATGCAGTCTGCTTTTGTCACCTACTCTTCAACTCATACTTGAAGTGCCTCTAGCTGTTTGATACTGTCAATCATATTTCTAGGAATGTGAGTGTACAGCCAGTGGGTGGCTGTGGTCTTCCCTATACCTTTGGATGAGATAAAATAAAAAGGGGGCTGAGAGAGCATACAGGGTAAACAGAATGTGTTCATAGAAGATGTTCACCTGTTGGAATTTGGACAGACCGAATCTTTTATATGTTGCTGTCATGAAGAGTCTCTGAATGTTGGAATTTCATTTATATTTCTGTTCCAAAAAGGATATTAAGCATATAAACCTGAATGTTTATGTACATCAGAATTAAAAGAGCTGTGATAGTGTCCAGCCAACATACACTGTGACAGTTTGGCAGTAATTAACGTTTATTGCAGGTAATTCCATCTGATCTCTTTCTAATCTCCAGGATAGTTTTGAAATGAGCTCTACTTCTTGTAAAATGCCATGATACTGTAGTAATAGGACATGTATTTCTTGCCACATAGTATTGACTAGATCTTGACTTTATGTGGCTTTCTATAAGCTCTTTAGAATCAATTATGTTTCATATTTTTCAAACACCCTCATATCAACTTGCAAAAGCAAAAGGATAAATCAAGTTATGATCAGCTCCATGGTAAAGGATGGAACCTAGATTTATCTTAAAATCATTATATATGCTAGAAGGAAGTTGATTTACACGGATTCACCATAAACGTAGCCTAGGACCTGTGCCAGCATTGCTTCATCTTTGTATTAGCTGTATCCTATCATATTGGTTTAGCAAGCAAGCTGCTTCGTTTATTCAGTGGTCATCTTTTCTTAGATACAGCTAGTAAAAAGAAACTTTTGAATACTTGTTGCAGGCATATCTGTGTACACACTTCTTTAAAGTACTTCCGTGGACCATTCTTCTAACATACGCAGTTTCCTGAAGTATGCACAGGAATAAGGGGATTTGAAGACTGAGGAAAAAAAAAATGTCGTGTAAACTTACTGGCAGTACATAATACAGAGATTATTTCTGCTTTTAGAGACAGAGGAATGGGTTATTTTCTTCTGTTTGGAGCTGTTATATCCTTCAAGTTCTTATGTGTGGTACCTGGGTACTACTTAAAAATTGTAGTCAAGGCTCAGAAATTATTTTTCTGTGTTTATCTGATGCTGAGAATTGAACCCAGGCCTTTGCATATGTTAAGCATGTTCTCTGTCACTCAGCCCCACCCTCTACCCAGTGCCTAGAAATAAACCTTGGTCATTAATACTGATTTTAATGTGCTTTTTTTTTTTTTTTTTTCAGATGACATTAAAGTGTCAGTAAATGATTTTATCATCAAAGCAGCAGCTGTTACTCTTAAGGTGAGTGGAAAATGCCAGATACCTTTGTCTTCTAAAAGTCTCCTGTTTTGGGATTTTTATAATAAATGTAGCTCTGTAACTCACAAAAATTTCATAATTTTTTTAAAACATCATTGAATCTTAACTGCCTTGTTTTACAGTTGAAGAAACTGAGATCAAAGGGCTCCTAATTGAGCCATAACAATATAACAACTATTCAACAAATATTAATTGGCCCTTTCTTGGGCTAATATAGTAGAGCTACAGAACCAAACAAAAAACCAACCTAGTTTTTTGCTTTTCTTGGGTTTACGTCTTAGTTAGAGGCAATGTGAATGTCAGAGGACAAAGGTGCTAAGGAGAAACTCAGCAGAACAAGGGCCCGTCCTAGGTACTTTCTCCTTGCTGGGACAGCACACCTAGCACCCACGTCAGGGAGGAGAAGCTTCTTCCAGCTCACAGCTTGCAGAGGTTGCAGTGTGTGTATGGTCCCTGGCTGCACAGCAGGGAGGCGTGGCATGGAGGCCGAGAAGTGAAGCAGCAAAGCAAGTCTCTCTTTCACTTTTACCCCATCCAGGCTACACGACTTTGGGGCGGCACACCCTGCATGGGCATTCCCACTGCCAGCTCTCAGAACTGTGCTAAACCAGTTCCTCAGTGGGGTACTTCAGTCCTCACACAGCCTTAGTCCACATTGACATTCACACACCCTGGATTCAGCCAGTTTGAAAAGCCCCAGAGAACATGCAAGGCCTTGGAGGAGCAGCCTTTTCTAGTCTACAGGGTCCAGAATAGCCAGGGTGCTGATTTCAAAAGTGAAGGAGGTTTCTCTGACAAGGTGGCCATAGAGATGGACTGAAAGAAGATGAGTCAAGTAGGTAGCTGATAGAAAAGCATCCTAGACTGAGGGACTAACAAACATGGAGGCTATGAAGAGTATTATGCTACCCAGAGACAGCACTGAGGGTGTGAAATGCGGAGGGTGTAGTAAGACAGATCAAGAAATGAGTTGGTTTGGTTTGGCTTTAAGAGATCTTAAAAAGGATTTGAAGTCCATGAGGCCCTGTTGGCCAGGGTAAGGGCTAAGATTTTGTGATAAATGAGCCAGAGTCTTCTGGAAAGTTTTGAGCTAAGGACAGTTGTGGTCTGATTTGCTTTTGAAAGAAATGGGAGAGACCTCTCTGATAGCTGTGTGAAGAGGCTAGTGCAGAAGAGGGTACTGTCCTGGGAGGCTGCAGAAGATGACCATGGCTGTGACCCTGGGGAGAGCTGTGGGCAGGGGCAAAGTGGAGATTTTAATTACACTTCAGGTACAACAAGTAAGTTTGGCTAATGGATTTGTTATGGGCATTCAGAGAAAAAGAATATGGACTCAAGCCTAAGCAGTGATAAGAGTGGATTTTTCCATCTACTGAGACTAGGAAAACTGGGAGAGCAACAGCTTTAAGGAGGAAAACTCAAGTTTGGTATTGGATATGTTGAGTTAGAGGAGCCTAATAGATTCCCGGTGTAGAGTGCAGATGACAGGTGAAGTGGAGGTGACCGGTAGGATGTGTAAAGTGTGAGTGCCATTTCCTGCCTTCCCATTCCTGACCTCTTTCTCTAATGAGTCTATTTTCAGAATTGCTGCCTTCGATTTATAGGATGGGTGTAATGAATTCATTTTTACTTCTGAGAAACAAAATGAATAAAAAGAAACCTTGAAAGCCTTATCATTTGAACATATCTTCATATGACTTCTCTTAACCAAATGTTTTGAATTATATTAATGATTTTGTAATTGTGACTTATTGTTCCATTCCTTAAATGAATTAGCTATAGTTCATTGTAAAATGTATATTAGGAATCGTAAATAATTATAATTTACATTTCATGTTAGCCAATCTTTGTTTAATTTTAAAACTGCTTTATTAAATCCATTTCAGTTCTTCTTGCTTTTTCATTATCTGTGTTTATTTCAATTAAATATAATTTTTTCTTAAAAAAGCTTTATAGAATTTACCAGTAAAATATCTGATCCTAGACTCATAAGTGTGGGTCTATTTAATTTTCAACTTTCTCTTAATTATGGAAGCTGTATTTGTATAGAAAAACACCTATTTTATCTAGATTCCCAGATTTACCTAAAATATTTAAATGTACTTTTATAATTCTTGTAATGTTCTCATTGAATTTATTTTAAACTCTGTCTTGCTATTATTGCACATTTGTTCTCAGTTTATGTTCTTATCATGTATTTTTGAGGTTCAGTCTGGTTAGAAATATTTGGTCAGAAAACTTGAATTATAATTTATTTAAATTCTTTGTATAAATAAGATTTATAATGTTGTTTTCCTATAAATACAAGTTAGGCCATGCTTCATAGGTTTTTAATAGATTTCTGATTAAATTATTTTGATTATTTTGTTACATATGCTCCATGGTAAATATTTTTGGATTTTGTTCTTCCCATTATTTTTATTTTACATAACTGTTTATTAAGAATGTAAGACCAAGGGGCTGGGGAGATAGCTCCATGGCACAAGTGCCTGCTTGCTAAGTGCAAGGTTGTGAGTTTGAACCCCAGTCCTGCCAAAAAAAAAAAAAAATTGAGACCGAGCTGGGGAGATAGCTCGGCAGTCTGATCACCAGACTGGCAAGTGCAAGGACCCAGGGTTGATCCCCAATATCACATGATGTGCGGGCCACTGAAACCATAGTGATACATGCCTGTAATCCCCACCCTGAGGTAGGAGGGTCACTATGAGTCTGAGCTACATAGCAAGACCCTGTGCCAAATAAATAAATTTTTGATTAAAAATAAAAGAATTTAAAACTTTTCGAGGTATTCAAACTGCTTTGAGTCTTTTCTGAAGTTTTGGCATTGTTCAATGAATAAAGAATCTGAGCCTTAAAAGATGAAATCTAAAGAGCAGTTCAAACTGATGGGAAGGTAGTCCTAAGCATAAGTGAGCAGGCCTGTAGCTGGCATAACATGGCAAATTCATTTTAGGGAAATGATCACAAGTAAAATTAGGCAGAGCAGGTGAAATTGTACATCCCCATGTTGCAATGACATAATGGGAAGCTTAGATCTTATTTTGTAGAAAACACAATTTTTAAGATGTAAAATGAATTTTTTGAATTTTTGTTTTCAGCACTATTTTATCCTGTGATATCTGGCAACATCAATACATTCAGTAATTTCTTCTGTTCTTTTCATCCTTTGATAGTTACTTGTATGTCAGATGCCTATGTGCATGTATATTATAGTGTGCTATATTTGAAGTTTAGGAAAATATTTTTCAACAAGGGTGTCATTTGCTGAGGGCTTATTAATGTGTATTCCAAAGCTGTGCTTAAAGACTCAGGCTTCCTTCATACCAAAGGAATGTGATTAAATATCATTACTCTTTCCTGTTCCCTCTTGCCCTCCTATCTGTTATCATAGGAGTTAGGACCTAGAACAAGCATTAGCTATCTTCTGGCAGTTAGGGTTAATAAAAGAAGGCTTTATTTTTTTGGCCACAATTTTCTCAAGCTTACTTTAAAAAAAAAAAAAAAAAAAAATTTAAGTGTCCTTCCCAAACATAAGTAATACAAATCCAAATCATTCTTTCAAAGTACATTTTTCTTTCCTTTTCGGTCAAGTTATATTCGCTTTTAAAATGGCATAATAATTTAGTGGTTTTTCTGTAGTCACCTTACTCTAAAGCTGCTTCTTCAGTAACATTTGCTCCCTATTTCTAGCAAATGCCAAGTGTTAATGTGAGCTGGGATGGAGAGGGCCCAAAGCAGATGCCCTCTGTCGACATTTCAGTGGCTGTGGCAACAGATAAAGGTTTAATTACACCAATCATAAAAGATGCTGCGGCTAAGGGTGTACAGGAGATTGCTGACTCTGTAAAGGTATGTCCTAAATATGACACTTTCAAAATGTTAGGATAAATTTTTCTAATTACTTTCTGATAATGTCAGCATGATCTCATCACAGCATGGTGGCGCGTGCGCGCATATGTGTGTGTGTGTGTGTGTGTGCGCGTGCGTGCGTGTGTCTGTGTGTGTGTGTGTGTGTGATTTATTACAAGTGATCCTCACTTGTGTAAGTAGGCTTTTAAGTTGTTTCCCAGGTATAGCTCAGTCTAAGAAAATTGAATGCTGATGAAATTTAGAAATAAATTTGTAGAGCCCAGAATTCATTCCCAAGGCTGCTGAACTGCAACTGTATTTCTACCAAAATAGTAGTGGCTAGACTGCATGGCCAACATTTCATTCTTAGAAAAGTTTATTGTATTCATTTTATCTGTAAAATTGAGACCACTAAAAGTAGTTACAATTTTGGAGTTTTGCTTGGCATTTTGTTCATCAGTAGTGAGCTTGCTTGGAATTTTAGAGTGAGGTACAACTGAAGAGCAAACTTACTAGAATTGACATTTTTAGGTTGTTGTTGAAAGATTTGCAGAATATTTTTGTGTAGATAAAAATGAACCTTTTTGTTAATTGAAAGGTGGTATTCATTTGTTTAATTCAAAAGTCAAATTTTTTTAGCAGGATAACATTTTCCCTTTGTCCATGGAGGATATATTGCAAGACCTGCAAATAGATGCCTCAAACAGTCCTACTTGTACATGTTTTTTCCTATTTATACATCATCAGTGATAAAGTTTAGTTTATAAATTAGGCAGAGGAACAGATTAATATTAACTAATAGAATTATAGCAGTGAACTTTAATAAAATTGCAAGCATCGTCACTGTTGTTCTTTGGGGCAGTTTTTTTCAGTAACATGTGAATTACCCGAACACAATTGCTAAGTGACCTAATTGGCAGGTAGGAAATACAACATGGATAGTACTGGGCAGGGCATGGCAAGATTTTATAATTCTACTCATAACATCATGAAATTAAAAACTTGCTGTGTGTGTCTGAAATTTTCCATGAAGTGTTTTCACACTGAGGTTGATTGACCAGTTACTGGAACTACAGAGGCCACTGATCATTCCTTTTATTAATTATTTTAGTAGCACTAATCAATTCACTATTTCAATGTTGCTCGGCAGTTATACCAAGACTGAGTGTTGAAATAGCTTATAAAGCTTGAAGTATTACTTGTAAGTTATTGAATTCTACTGTAGAGCTAAAATTCTAATGTATGTATATTACATTTAAAAAATTGACCATCATGGAATGGGCTGTGTGGTTCTAGGCATTTTAGAGTTGTGCTACTGTAATATGTAATTCTTAAAACAGCTGTTAGAATTCTTTTTCGAGCCAGGCGTGGTGGCACATGCCTGTAATCCTAGCGAGGAGGCTGAGGCAGAAGGATCAATATAAGTTTGAGACCAGCCTGGGCTACAAAAGTGAGCTCAAGGTCAACCTGAGCTGGATAGTGAGACCCTGTCTCAAAAAGACAAACAAAAAAAAGGAAAAGAAAACAGAATTCTTTTTCACCCTAAAAGAACCTAGGGAGCCATCTCAACATTCCTCCAGCTGAGCCTTGTAGCCATGGGAGGACAGTGAGAGCCTTGAGAATGTAACCATCTCTGACAGCCCTTGAACAGTGCCTTTTATATTTAGTTGAACTCCCAGCACTTAGGCTTTGGTAGGCTCTGACTCCTCTGTGCTTCTCCTGCTGCCTGCTTCTCTCTCCCCTTTCCAACATCAGCATTCCAACCTTGGTCTTCTGATATGCCAAGCACTGTGCTAATGCTTCCTTTAATCCTTTTAGCCAAAATGATGCAGTGCTAGAAGGCAAGATTTATCAAAGTCTACACAGTTTGATTCTAGATCTCATAATTAATAACCTCTGTGTCATACCACCTCCCATCTTTTTTCCTACCATCCATCTATCTGTTTGTTCTGCCTCTTTGCCCCCACTCTTCCTATTCCTTTTTTCCCACTCCTCCTTGCCTTTTTCCTTCTCCCTTTTGCTACCTTTTGTCTTTGTTTTTCTCCTAGATACCAAAAAGACTTGGTTTGGCCCACCACAGGCATTCTTATATGAAGTCTTGCTGGAAAGTCTCTTACTCTAGGCCACTGTCATGTAATATACAGCATAATAACCTTTCTGGTTCTCACCACTTTGGTTCTATTTAGAAGGACTAAAAGCACCGAGGCATGCTGAGATTTGAGGGGCATGCACATGAGTGGCATACTCAGCATAGTACTCAGTTGTCTGGTTAATTCATTCATTCAGTACTGGGGATTGAACTCAGGTTGCCAGGCAAACACTTATTCTACTGAGCTATTTCCCCAGCCCTCAGTTGTCTGGTTTAAAGGGGAAAGGAGAGCCATGGGGTATATGTAGAGGCATATGCTGAAGTGGCTTGGGCAATACAAACATTACTTATTTTTAAATACCCTAAATTTGGATGGTTTTTCTCATTAGGTGTTACTTAGAAATTATGATGTTTCAGATATTCCTCACAAGGATAATGTTCATTTAGTGGCTGTGGACTGTCATGTGTTGAAAAATGCTTACATATCAGTGAGAAACTTAAGCTGTATGTCTCCTTCATATCCAATATAAATTTTGGCTCTGTTCAAGTCAAGCAAGATTATATTGGTATCTTACTGTGCAGGAGACAGCATCTACCTGGGTTTCCAGCTGCAGCTCTAGGTTTCTTACTTATGAATGTATTTACTATCCTGTTTTTGTATTGTATTTTGATCCCTACTCTCCAAAAACACAAGAAATATTCCATTTGTGGGAGAATGTCATCTTTGCAGTTTGAATCTTGCTATGTTTATGTATGGCTGGTTAAATAGTGTAGCATTCATATAATTGAACAAACTACTGAATTCTTTTAGTTCAAGAAATAAAACCCACTTTACACCAGACAGAATAATCTAGCAAAATCCTATATGATTGGGGATGTGGCTCAGTGAAAGAGTGCTTGCCTGTCATACAGAGGGCCTTGTATTTGTTCCCCCAGTGTGGCAAATAAAAAGCCCTATCTTCTGTAAGTGTAGTATTTAATAATCTTATAAGCTTGTTTAAAGAATATTAAAGATTTTTGTATAACAATTGCAACAGTAATAACTAACAATAGGAGCTGACATACTCTGGGCTAACTTCTATTGTAGGCTTTTATGTATTAACTCATTTAGTCTTCCTATTGAGCACAAAATGAGAATTTGGTATTATGTTGGTAGAGAAACTAATAAGGAAGAAGAAAGTTTAGTAATTTGTTCACAGCTTGCTGAGTTATAATATCTGTTAAGTGATGAAGCCAGTGCTTGAGCCTTGTTACAGTCTTTTGATTGTAGAGTGAGCCTGTGTCCCAACCACTAGTAGCCTTTGCTGCTTTTCAGATAGTAATTATAAAATTGTATTCGTCTGTATTGGTGAGTTTTGCCCAAAACCAGTAGTGTTTCCACTTAAAAAGTATTTGGGAAGCAAGTTCCAGATTTCCAGAAATGAACAAGTCAAGCATAGCTGAACAGTGAAGAGTTAGACCAAATGTACTGTAATTAGTTGACTCCCTACATCAAACAAAAGGAAAACCGGTATTGGTGTGTTGTAGAACCAGTCTTGGGGTTCTGAAACTTGAGAGCCATGGCTGAAGCACAAAGGCAGGAAAGAAGAGACCTGAGTTGTGGAGCAGCTTATAAAGAAAGTAGCCTGGGAGATTCAAGGGGCAGTGTGAGGCTCTGGCCGTAGGAGCACCTGCAGTGCAGAGGGGGCATCAGAGCAGCTTTACAGGGCTTGGAGAACAGAGACCTTACACTCCAGGCTCTTGGTAGCAGTGCAGAGTTTACAGAACCTCCTCATATTCTGTCTCATCACTCTGTTTTGTTGTCATTCAATAGAAGTGTATTAATCTTTGAAATTACCTCATTTGTTAGTCCTTTGTTGTTCCCTATTGTCAGAGGTTGATTGTCTTATTCATTACCATATGTCCAGTTACTGCTCAGTGAGTTTGTTTGTTTGTTTTCAGTAAAAATTATTTTCTTGATAATTTCTCAAGAGTTTGTAGATCTGTCCCATCAAGCTATCTAATAGATGCCAAGTAAAGAACACTTTACTGTATATGTACCTCTTGACCTCCCCTGTACCCCAAAGGAAGTCAGTGTATGGGTTAAAAGCATGCCCAGGCAAGCTCAAGTGTATAGTCTTTGAGAACAGTGATACAAATAAAAAGCCTTAGTTCTTGTGCTATGCTTGATTCTTCACTAATTATAATGGCTTTAAAAGGCAAAGGCAAATTTGCCTTTTAAGTAGCCAGAAAATTTTGACTGAATTAACAAAGCAAGCAAAATAGAATTATTTACTAGGCATCTTCTTGCATCCATTTAGCTGGTTGTTTAAGGCAGTACTTCAGTAGATTAAGTTCCAGGTGCCGGAAGATCTCAGTGAGAATTAGGAGTTTTCAGAACCAGCGATCCTCCTCAAAGCTTATACTTACTATAGTTGCTTATGAAAGTTGATTGGTGGGAATGTCCTGAAGATGTCTTGAGAGTCTACAGAGATTTAGTGGTAGTATAGTAAGTATATTTGAAACAAGTTCTTAAAGTAAATTATCCTTTTTTATTTGTTCCAGCATGGAACAGGCCAGGTTGATGTGCTTTTTTAAAACAGCGCCTTGCAGACTTCGTGATGTGTATATTCTGGTCATATGTGCAGTTATATTGCTTAAGGCTGAAAAAGTGAAGTTGTAAGTTGTTTCTGATATTCCAGACACTCAGGGAAAGCTCGTCTCTTCATTTTTCACTTAAAGTCAAATAATTTTCTTCCTGTATCCAAAAGGTATAAATCTGTAATCATTTCAGCTAGCATAGAGTCCCAGTAATATGTTGAACTCAATTGTAAATTTAGCATTCAAAATTGCAGGTGATCTGTGATTCAATATTAAATAGTCATTAACTGTGATTGTCATAGTGCCTGCTTTGGATGCGTAATACAAAATACTAAGTCAGCCCTGGATTTAATCTACCCAAATGACAGTGACTTCACTTTTTCCTGCCCTTCCCTCACAAGTTAATTTATCATTAATTTTTAATGACTCAATCTCTGTTCCTCTTGCTTTTGAAGCATTCCAAAGATAAACAGAAGTGTGGTTAACTTCAAGGGCAACCAAGAGGCTTACTAACTTTTCTTACTGCCCCTCCCAGTGTCATCTGTCTTCTCTCTGTATACTTTTAGAAGTCAGTATTAAAAGCGATATGAAATTATTAGTTCATTCTTACATTCCTTGTGGCAGGGTCAGTTGGACTAGCTCACTCAGGAAATGTTGCAGCTCTGGGAGAACACTGTAATTTCATGTCTCAAAATGTATTTGAAGTCAATCAGGAAAAACCAGTAAACCAAATTATAACACTAGGAAAGTAACTAAGAAAATTATGGTGGATATAGTCCTTTAAAATGATCTCATTTTTTAAAGGGCAAAGATGTTGGAAGTTGAACCCAGTGCCTTTGAGCTACATCTCCATCCTGCCACCTTTAAAAAAAGTATTTTTAAATTTTGAGACAGGGTCTCAAAAGCTGCCAAAGGCCAAAATTGTGATCTGCTGGGCTCAGCTCTAGAGAAGGCTGGGGCTGCAGGTGTGCACTGCCCCACGTGGAAGGTATAGACATTAAAAATGATCTGTGCATACTAACATACAGTATTGGGAAGTGAAATACAGCATTGTTTCTTTTTGTTTTCTGTACCATTGTTTGCAGTTATATATGTTGTAGATAAAAGAACTATTGAATGATTAAAACTCATGTATTTGTGTGAAGTTGTAGGTATGTCTCCGGTTGCCATTGGATAATTTATTTGAAACCTAATAGATTCACAACAGTGGCTTTAAAAAATATTTTTGTTTTACAAGAATGAAACCTTTATAGGCAGAGCAGACAATTACATTTTGTATATATATATTAAAAAAATCATTCTGCACAATGTCAGTGCATAGGGGTAAATCTGGTATTTGAAAAAAAATTAAGGAGTCTTATTATTAAGCTTCTTAGGTTAGCTGTGTTCTAATTTTATTGAAATTTTATTAGAGAAAATTTAAATGTATGTAATCATCTTAAAAACTGAAAATATAAGACACATCAGAGAAAAAATATTTAAAGCCACACAATTTGCTGTGTAATCTATTTTTTATTGTCATGCTCTTTTTGGGGTTTTCTCAGGTTCTGTCAAAGAAAGCAAGAGATGGAAAGTTGTTACCTGAAGAATATCAAGGAGGATCCTTCAGGTAAAATTCAAATTCATTATCATTAGTATTTAACCGATACATGTAAGATTTGGTAAACCCATGTCAACATGTTTTATTTATGTGAAACATTTCTGAAGTTTAAGCTAAATATCACATGCCAGTCTAGGCATGGTGGCACATACCTGTATTCCCAGCACTAGGGAGGCAGAAATCAGGAGGATCAGTGGGACTCTGAGCTGTGTTGAGAGACCCTGCATACACACACACACACACACACACACACACACACACACACACACACACAAAACCAAAAGAAAGAAAGAAAAATTTAAATATCACATGCCTTACTTAGCTAACAGAATATGTGAAAATATTCTTGAAACTAGTAAAAGTTGCAGTTCGTTAGTGTTGAATAAACATTATTTTGAATAGACGTGAAATATGAGTTCTTAAACTTATTTTTAAAAAAAGGTATGACCAAAGAAAGATGTAGAATGTTATGAACATCCCAGAACCTTTCTTTTCTGCTTTGTAATCATTATCTGCTCCTCTAAAACAACCATCTGAAAATGATTGTAGATTTGTTATGGTGTTTATGCCAATATTATGTATTATTTATTGTCACATTTATTTTTCTCATCACTCATGTCTCATTTACCATATTTCTTTGTGAAGCAGCTATTTATTCATTGTTTTAGTATAGTTTTCTACTATGTAGATGTGCCTGTGCCCATTCCACATGTGGTGAACATTGCTGTTATTTGCTGATTGTTACTCCTACAAGTAAGAGTGCTGTGGACAGTCTTGCTAATACAAGTGAATAAATTTTTTCACTTGTGTATATCATATAATTTGTTATATGTTGTACATAACATGTAATCATACATATATATATGTATGTACATATATATCATTTTTTTTTCTATGTAGAGATAAAAGTAGAATTCCTGAGTTGAAAGCTTGAATATCTCAATGGCTATTTCAATACACCCCCAGGGGGGGGCTGGCACTGCACATTGGGAGATTGACCTCCTGGCTCCTGTGTCTGGCACTTCAATCTACTGAGCTATCTGGCTGGTCCTTAGAGTGCCACGATTCTTGCCAACATTTTAATATTAGGTTTTCAGTTGTAACAATTCTTGGACTATGTATTTATTTTCACTGTGGTCAAGGAAATGCAGATTAATAGTGATGTGCACATTCTCATTTACCAGCCATTTGGGTGTCTGGTAGTTTACTAGATAAAGTACCCATTGAAGTCTTGCATCCATTTTTAAAAATGGTTTGTATGTTCTGTTATTTCCAGAAGCACAGGCCTTTGCAGGTGTCTTAATCACTTTTGTTGCTAGGACACCATAACCCACGCCCAACACCCTCAGCTTCAAGGAGAGGCTTATTTTGGCTCGAGTTTTAGAAGTTTCAGGCCTTGGAAAATCACTGGCATGGTGGAAGGAAGGACCTGGGCAGAGGAGTACTGCTCATTTGATGGCATCCAAGAAGCAGTGACCAAGAGGACCCAGTAGGCAGGTGTCCCCTTCCAGGTCCCACCTGCAGTGTGGCCTTTTCCAACCAGGCCCTGCCACCCAACACCAAGGCAGGTATACCCCTATGCCCACCACTACCCTGCAATCCCTTCACTTCCCACAAGCCCCCACTTCAGAGTGTGTGAGGCTTTAGGGACATCCAGGTATAAAGCACAACAGCAGGATATGTATTATTTCAGACACCTTCTGTACTCTATGGCTTTCTGTTGACTCTGATGGCATTTTTTAAGTGAACAAAAATTCTGATTTTTTTTTTTAAGACACATTTATTCAGCTGTTGGAATGCTTTACCCTTTCCACAAAACAGAAACTAAAATAACCTGTTATACAGTTAGTCACAAATGCATTCCTCAGGTTTTTTGCCCATACACATGAGTATTGTCTAAAACATGTCTTCTTTGTAGCAGCTGGGCCCTGCCACCACTGTGCTTGGCTGAGAGCACAAAGCTGTTATAACCTGTAGCTTCCTTGTCACTTCTCTGGCTCTCCTCTCCTGATAAGCTTTGTGTCTGGAAGTGTTTAAAACCTTCTGCTGCTGTCATAGCTACTGCTGCTGCTGGAGCCACCATAGCCACCTTGACTTTGTGGTTTGGTAAAAATTGGCTTCCACCACCATAGGGTACAGAGCTTCAGCCTCCAAAGTTTCCTCCCTTCCTGAGTCCAAAATTTGAAGACTAACTGTTGTAATTACCATATTCCTTATAGCTTCCACCAACTCCATAACTACTTCTATCATTATTAAATCCATTGTAGCCATCTCCACTGCCACCATATCCACCCGCACCAGGGCTGCCACCAAAGCCACCTTGATCACTAAAGTTTCCTCTGCGACTGAAACTGTCATTACTGCAAAACCACCTCCACAACCACCACCAAATTTCCAGAACCACTTTGACCTCTTTGGCTAGATGAAGCACTAGCCATCTCCTGCTTTGACAAGGTTTTCCTCACTTCATAGTTGTGGCCATTCACAGTGTGGTATTTTTGAATGACAATCTTATCCATAGAATCATGGTCATTAAAGGTTACAAAAGCAAAACCCCTCTTCTTTCCACTGCCTTGGCTGGTCATAATTTCAGTCAATTTGATTTTTTTCCCATATTGTTCAAAATAATCTTGAAGGTGATGTTCTTTAGTATCTTCTTTAATGCCACCAACCAAGATCTTCTTCACCATTAAGTGGGCATCTGGTCTTTGAGAATCTTCTCTTGAGACAGATCTCTTTGGTTCCACAACTCTTCCATCCACTTCATGTGGCCTTGAATTCATGGTGGCATCCACCTCCTCCACAGTGGCAAAAGTGACTAACCCAAAACCCTGCAACACTTGGTGTGTGGGTCCCTCATTACCACGCAGTCCATGAGTGCTCCCCGTTGCTCAGAATGGCTCCTCAGACTCTCATCAGTTGTTCCGAAGCTCAGCCCTCTGATGAAGAGCTTCTGTAGCTGTTTGGGCTCCTCAGGAGACTCTGACTTAGACATGATGGCAGTTGGAAGACAGATTGACAATGCCTTTCTCTGCAGTGTCCACCTACAGAAAGCAAAAGTTCTGAATTTTAATAAATTTCTATTTGTCACTTTTTAAAAATAGTTTATATGGAATGTTTTCTGTTGGGTGTTTTTGCCTATTCGGTAGTCATGAAGGTTTTTTTGGACTTCAGAAACAAATTGTATTGTATGTGTAGGTCACATTGGGCTGAAGCTGATTTTTATATGATGTGAAGTAGGAGGGACCTGCATAGGAATATTGACATACTGCATATTGCAAAATATTCTCCTCAGTAGTTTTCAGAAAATGGCCCTATGTGTCTCGATCTGGATCTGTGTTTTTCCTCCCTTGTTCAGTTAATACCAAACCATCACTTTTGATACCTGGTCAGAAAAATTTTGCAGTTTTGTTTACCCTAGATAGTCTTTCCAGTATCTATTTTTTTTTTCCAGTATCTATTTGATGTTGAGCACAGCAAATAAAATTTAGAATTAATTTGCTGTTTACATATATACCCACACCGTGCCCTCAGGAATTTTGATTAATTGGCATTAATTGGGGTTTAAGGAAAATTTACTTTGTATAGTGTCAAGTCTTACAGATTCCTTTGATTTCTTTTGGTTATATTTTGTAATTTTCTATGTAGAGGTCATATATTTTCATTAAATTTATTCATTGGCATTTGTTTTTTCATATAATTATGAATGGTATTGTTACTAAATTTCATTGCTAATTTAAACAACTTCTGGTATAGATAAAAGTATATTGACCTTTTGTCCAGTGACTTAAGTTCACATAGTAACCTAATTAATTTTTCTATACAGTCTTTGGTTTTCCATGCACATAATCAATTCGTCTGCGAATACTAGCAATTTTCTTTTTTCTAGTTTGTAATTCTTCGTATTTCTTTTTCTCGACATCTCCCTGCCTAGGACCTTCAGCTCAGTGTTGAATGTTTGATAGTAGATGTGTTAGTATGTGTGTTTACATATACTCTTTTGTCTTTAGTAACTTGGTAGAAGGTTTTATAGCACAGCAGCATTTTTAGTAAAGTAAAAGTACATACTTCCAGGAAAGCATACTTTGAACAAGGACATTCTGCCTTCAAAGCTGTTTTTTCCCTCCAGTATTTCCAACCTGGGGATGTTTGGTATCGATGAATTTACTGCAGTGATCAACCCTCCTCAGGCCTGCATTTTGGCTGTTGGGAGATTCCGCCCTGTGCTGAAACTCACTGAGGACGAAGAGGGAAACCCCAGACTGCAGCAGCACCAGCTCATAACAGTCACGATGTCAAGTGACAGCCGAGTGGTCGATGACGAACTGGCTACAAGGTTTCTTGAGAGTTTTAAAGCAAACCTAGAAAATCCTATCCGACTTGCTTAGTTCTCAGAGATGTGCAGTGCATTGAATAATTTTTACCACACTATAGTAAAACAGTTGAATATTTAAGTATGAAGTGGATGAACTGTTTGTTTATTTAAAGTAAAAGCATTGATTCAAGTTGCCTTCATTTTCAGTTTTGGTTTGTTGTGTAGAAACAAATGATAAACTCTAGTTAACAAAGAAAACATTTGGTTAGATCCCTTTTTAACCTCTGGTGCTGTACAAAAGGTTTATTAAACTAGATATAAATGAAATTATATATTTGGAGCATTTTAGAATATTTGAAAATATATTACAGAATCAAATCATTGATAGAATTGTACCTTGGTTGTGTTAAAGGTAGAAGTGATCTTCAAAGATATGCTGGTAAGTTAGTGAGATCTCTTCTTTCTAAGCACTGCTCTAGGTATACTTGAACAACTTAACAGCATAGAGGTTTATTCTAGATGATAGTAAATAAGGATACATTGTATCAGGGGTTATAGCAACACTATTACATTTTTATGTATATAAAGCCATATGTGTTCTAGCCATAAAAGTTTCTATCAGTCTTATTTTTCACTTCTGTAACACTGTGAACTTCCAGAGAAAAATACAAGAAGAAATAAAAATGAAGAGAGACCAAACAGTTGGTTGGTTCAGTGAAAATCTATGGTTAAAATACCAAACCCTTCCAAAGTAAACTGACCTTCTTGCTGAGCTGGAGCATGTTTAAGTTGTCTTCCAAACATTTAAGTGAGTGTTGATTGAAACACAAAATGTTCCTTAGTGCATTTTAATCATTTATATCATACAATAGTGTGAGAAAACAATAATTTCTATTTTACTTTAAAATTGGCCCAAGTAAGACCTTGAAGTGCATTAATAATTTCTCTGGGACATCTTTTTTGTTACTGTTTTTAATCTTTTTAGGTATTTATTTATTCTGTACAGGATCTCACTACACAGCTCAGATTCACAGTGATCCTCCTGTCTCAGCTTCACCAACACTGAAATTATGGGTGCCCCACCCCAAACGATTTTGGTGGCCAGCACAACATACCCAGTGTTCCAGGGCTAGCATGGCATGTGGTACTAGGGATCAAATCCAGGTCCTTGCATTTGCCAGGCAGGCATTTAGACCACCAAGCTATCTTCCCCAGCCCTCTCTGGGACATCTTAAGAGGACTTCTTCAAGAGGAAAAGAGGTTAAAATTAATATTTTTATTGACAGTAGAAAAGGATCTAATAAGCAGTGTATAACTTTGGAAAAAAGATTTGTGAAGCAGAACACATGAGAACTATCCTTTTATTTCATCGGTAATACGAAAATTTCAGTAATTACCACAAATGTTAGAAGAGCCTCTTACTCTTTTGGCACCTCCACTGTACTAGCACTATAACTATATTTAAACTGGGATGGTAATGAATGGTAATTTAATTCACCAGTAGCAGAAAGGCTTAAGTTAGTATCTCCTGACATAAATCACCAAAAGAAAAAATTTGGTACAAGTTTTATTAGGTATGACATGATGAACTG
This sequence comes from Myocastor coypus, assembly GCA_004027025.1. Classification (NCBI taxonomy): domain Eukaryota; kingdom Metazoa; phylum Chordata; class Mammalia; order Rodentia; family Myocastoridae; genus Myocastor; species Myocastor coypus. The sequence goes on along the minus strand of PVJA010017555.1, from coordinate 22,171 downwards.
TAAGCCTTAGCAAAAGAGCCTTCCAGAATAATTAGTCCTCCGATATATCAGTTGTTAAGAAAGTGGATTCTTTAGCGGCTCACTTTTAACAAGCTGTTTTTTTAAAAGTCTTTGAAATGTTTGTCATATTAACAGTTATGCTGAAAATTGAAACCAACTGCAATTTTTAAATAGGTTAACGATTTTTCAAGATCAGATTTAGCTGAAATTATTTGGATGCTTTTCTTAGTTTTTATGTCTGAAAAATAGAGGATGAGAGAGCTGAAAGTCTTGGTGTCGCATTGTGTGTTCAATAGGTTGACCCATTCCACAGGAATGTGTGCAGTGGTGTCGCCTTTTCTACAGATGGGGCATGAAGGGTGCCTCCCCGCCTGCTCTGCAGTTGTGCACTGTGCAGGAGAAAAGCTACACTGATGAAATATCATCCTCCTTCAGGGCCAGTGCAGCTGGCTTTCCATAGTAACTAGCTGCTCCTCTTGGTTGACTTCTCAGCTTCCGGTACAAACATTTGTTTTTCATTTCAGCTAAAAGTACTTTATCTGATAGTGATTAAGTTTGTGTAATAACACTTTAAAAGTGTTATTACAGAAGACAAAAGAAAGACACAGATATGGGGAAGGACTGTAGCACACTTGGTCTGAGCCATGGGTGCAGCAGGTGGCTCCCACATCTTCCTACTCATTTAGGGTAGGCAGGGATCAAGCTTAAGTGCCTGGAAAACTGGGAGGTTTTGTACCTCATCATCTTTTTCCCCATTTAAATAGGGAAAATGACTAAAAGTGTCTGAAGATCTGACAGAAAAGTCTACACACATACAAGTTCACACTTAGGGATGAAAATGTTCATGCATGTTAGGATTCTTAAGTCAGGATGGCCCTGCTTGTCCCTGGTCACAATTTTGCTGTCCTTTATGGGCATAGTGTGCATGTTCATACATATGTTTGCCAGGCTCTTGCTTGGAACCCTAAGAAATCTCTTTACTGTTATGGTTATTTTATACACTGTCAAATAGAACTTTCCTTTTTAAATTATTTTTTCCCTTGGGCTTAACTTCAATTAAATTGTGTCAAGCTGCCATAGGAGTATTATGTGAAAAGCATCACGGTCTTCTAACCTTCACTGAAAGATAGGTGGTACTGTGAGTTAATGCAGTGAGGGGGGTGCCATTGAAATCTTAGTTTTCAGTGAAAATTTGTATATGCTAGCTCTGTTGCAAGTAAAGTGAAATGACAGACACAGTGTGGTAAGATATTATTAGCCATTAGTTAAAGCATGAGGTTGTTAATGGAAAAGTTTTCAGATTTTTCAGGAAGGGAGTAACAGTGCAGAATTACTTTTAAGACTAGCCTGACTAATATGAAAGGTAGGTTAAAAACGGAGATGGTGCCAGTCAGCAGGAAACAGTGGAAGGGTGTGCTGTGATAAAAGCTTGACTTGAAAGGGCCAGCCATATAGCTCAGCAGACTGAAGGGCCTGCTAGGCAGAGTGCAGCTGGGGTTTGATCCTCAGTGTGCCATGCTGACCCTGCCCCTGGGGCACTGTGAAACTGAGATTAAGACTAGGCGTGGTGGCACGCACCCGTAATGCCAGTACTTGGGAAGCTGAAAACAGGAGCATCACTACTAATCTCATCTACATAGTGAGACCCTGGAGACCCTGTAGTCCTTATGCCAAATGTATTTTACCAACAAACAAACAAAAAAAGAACGCTTGACCTGATCAGGAACTGCCATAGGTCATCGTCCTTAAAGAAGGGAGAAGATGAAGGATGCTCCTCTTGTCAAGATGCTACTGTGTGTTAGGAATGTATGGACAGCTAAGTCCCATCACAGATCAGCAGCAGTGACATCATTTCCATCCAAAATAGAGCCCTTGGCTCACATACACCAGTCCCAAAAGGGGATCAGTTCTGTTACATTGCAGATAGCAAGTGGTATATTTTAAGAGACATGTAAGTTACATAAATGGGAAGAAAAAATGATAGTCTCTTAATAAAGCCATTTTAAATCGTTCATGAGTTTTATGTTGTTTTCTAGTATTCCGATTGGTTTCAACAGAGAGACAAGTAGGGGTATGGGAGAAGTATATTTTATCTAGATTTGTAATTCTCAAAGCAATGTTTAATTGAAATTTTAAGGTGACATATAGATATAATACTTTGACAAAGCTTATTACCCTTTCTTAGTAATAGCATTTTTCTTTAATCAAATGGTTTTCACATTTGTATCACTTCTCTGTAGTTGATGTAGCCTTTTCTTCTTGAAAAAAAGAATAGTTTAAACCTCTTAATGGAAGTCTGCTGTAGATGGTACATGCAATTAAAGAAGTGTGTGTATTGATTAAAACTTGAGAAATATTAGCAAGATTATTAGTTATGAGTTGCCTTTTCTTACATCTAATATGTATTTTTAAGTCTTATGAAATTCTTTATTGCTCCCTCTTTTTTAATGTTATTTTTTATAATTTTTTATTTTGAAGAGTAAAAACAAAAGACAAAAACTTAAGGTAACATACAACATATGTTACAGATTTTTGAAGTAAGAACAGCTGATTAAGAGTGAATGATAACATCTTTTTTATCATCAAATCTGTTGCTCAGATTATCAGATATAGTTATGCAAGATTGAACATATTGAGTGTTCTGCATGCTTTCAAGAAATCTTAAATTTTCTTGTCTTTTTCTTTTAAGATTACCTTTTTCTAAAAAATTTATAGAGTATAGTAATAATTGGTAGAACATTAGAAATGGTACACATTTAGAAGACCAAGATGACAGGTATTTCAAGCATAGTTTTTGTATTACACATTGCTGTCCTCTATGTAGTTGCTTAGATTGTCAAAGTGAGAATTCTACACTTTTAACTATTTTCATAAAACTAATGGAAATTCTTAGTACAAGCACTTCAGCCTTCTTGCATATATGCTTGCATGCTTTTGCCCCTACCATTTTTATTATCTTTTCTTCTTTCTTCATTGATTAACCTTTGAGTTCCGTTTCTTTCCATTTCACTTTTTTTTTTTTTTTTTTTTTTTTTTTTTTTTTTTTTTTTTTTTTTTTGTACCTGGGTTTGAACTCAACCTTACACTTGCCAGACAGGTGCTTATACTACCGAGCTATCTCCACAACATCTTTATTGCTTCTATCACTAAAAGATAGGTCTTTTTTATAAATAGGGCTATTGTGAACAAATGATATAGCATTAGTCATAGCATTTTATAAAGCATTAAATATATTAAGATGTTAAAGTTGTAATTGCCTAAATTCTACTTGTGTTTATCGGTAGCTCAGAATGAGTCTGTTGGATAAAAAAATAGGATTCTTCAGGAAGCCATAGGATGGGACTCACTGAAGTATGCTTCCAAGCAGAATTCCTTACTAGTCCCTAATGCCTACTTTGTAAGTATGCATGCAAAGTTTGATAGTTACTGTGTCAGGAGTATTTTAACACTGGTTTCCACTTCATAAATTACACCACTGTTGGCAGAAGGCAGTATCTTATTTCTGTGCTTCAGTGTTCTTATACAATAGAGAAACGTGAGGGGAAATTAATCATCGTAGCATTTCACTTCATTTGCCAGTTCTGTGCAGGGCATTCATTGTGCTTGCACTGATCCGGTCCTGCATATCATCTCCGGTATTACATGTGCAGGCTCATGTTACATAAGCTGACCATGGCTGGGAGGAGCCACTACTGGCCTTTTAGCAGGGGTCTGTTTGGTTCAAAAGGTCAAGCTCATGGTCTCCTCCATCATGATAATGCAGTTAAGATAGTCACCAGAAGGGCCTATTCTTTAGTAACACCACTGACGTGGTTGCTATATAATTATTCTTAAGTCACATTTTAGTTGCAGTGGTTATGCAGAAAGTAAGTACTAGGGGAGTCTTTATTTCCATTGTAGGCCCTTGCTAAAGTAAAGTGTTAAGGACCGCTGAGTGAAGGCTTAGGAAAATAGGCACTTAACCCATTAGAGGGTTTAGTGCTTCTAGGGATCAGTGCATAGAACATTTTACTTTTGCTCAGTATCTGTGAGTCTGGTTCAAGTTCTGAACTAAAAGCATATCTTAGGTAACTACTTAGATTTTAGAGATCCCAGATATCTGTGTTGGCAACAGTATCCATTGGCTCCCATGCAGAGGATGATTGGTGGGTGAGGCTGCAGAACTATACCCACCTTAATCACCGACGGATTACCTAGGTCCAGTCCATCCATGGGCATCAAGCATGCCTCCAGGACACAGACGAGCCTTAGCTGATTGGCTGGCACATGGACATAGCCAGGGCACCAGAGAGGGTGGAGTCTGGAGCGGATGAAATATGTATGGGGGGCATGCAATTCGGCATCAGGCCAAGCTGGAACTACCCTTCTAGGCTTCCAGCAAGCAGCTCATCAGTGGGTCTCCTGCTGGTGCGCCCTAGGATTGCTGCAGCTGGAACTAATGTCCTCCCTGCCTCAGGAGGCTTTAACCTGAGGCTGGCTTAGAGGAGAAATGCTAAAAGATCTGTCTCCATCATTGCAGAACAGGCACTGAAGGGCAAATCTGAGGCTGACAGACAGTAAAGGTTCAGTCAGAAAGGCTAGAAAGTGAAATGTAGTCTCATAGTTGGAATAAGACCAAATGTTAAGACAGAAGAGTGTGGAGAGGAGAGACCTACCTAGACTACGGGTGTTTTAAAAACACTGACATTTTATTTCCAATAAATTGCCCAAGTTGCTGGAGGAAGCATTTATTGAAAGTGAAACAGGTATGAAATGTTGAAATACATTCATGACAGTCATGATCATGCATTGTACGTGGCTAACAGTCCTTACGTGCATCTGGTTAAACCAGATGAATGTTATCTCTGTGGCTACCTGCCTTCAGCAAGTTCTGTAGTCAGAGCTTATGTGTGATTGGGAGCAAGACTTAAGGGAAGTGACGTTTGAGTCAGGTTTCGGTATTAGAGGTTATAACCAGTTTTCCTTTTCTCCCCTCTTTGTTTCTCTTATTTGTAATCGATACATAGCACCCAAAGATGCTGTCTGCGCAGTTCACTGCCATAAACCTTGTACCTCTGTACACAGCTACGGTAACTTAAGTCTAACAAAGTTTTAGAAAGCTTTAGTTGGGAGGGAAGCTGCCCATATGGGGGCAGGGGTGTCTAGAGGAAGCTTTATATCCTACTCCTTATGGAAAAAATAACCATACCATGCCTCCTGGTCCAAAAGTTAAGCTTACTTAGGAATAAGCACTCTGTTTAATCAATATATATTTTAATTTCTGTACTCCCAAACCTCTTCTCCAACTCCTGCTTCCCCTGCCTACCCCTGTGGGTGTCTTGTGTATACAAATTCATTTTTAGGAATACTTACTCTGATTGTTTTGTTCCCAAAGGATCATCTTTATTTTCTGAGACTCTAGGGTGTTCAGCTTTTGAGCAAAACTACAGGAGCAAGTGAAAGTCAGGTTTTAATTTGAGCATTAAGTGTCTTTAATGCAAAATGTCAAAGTAGCGTGTTATGTACATTTGTTAGTCCAGAATGAATATAATATGGAGGCCAGATTTACTTCTTAAACATTATATAGTTCCTGCTGGGTACAATGGAGCACACCTATAACCCAGCCCTTGGGAGGCTGGGACAGGAGGATCACTGTGTGAGGCCAGCTTGAATTACAGAATGAGACCCTGTCTCAAGCAAACAAACACGTTACGCAGTTCCAGTGATTCACCAAGTTTCATTACGTAGTGTATTATGCCGTTTGTGGGTATCTTATTTTGACACCAAATTTTTAATGAAATAACAACGTATTTTTTCCTTTTAAATGCTAATCAGAATGTTAGGATGGGTTAGAATAGTTTTTTGGGTGTACCTGTTGCTGTGACCACACTCAGGTCTTTTTAAATGTTTTGCTTTAATCATTTTCTAGCAGTAAGCAGAGGACACAGGCACCTAAGAATTGAGCACAGTATAACCTCAGTATTCAAAGGCTATTTCTCATATTTTCCTCATTTCTTAAATGAATCATCATAATTTAGAAAACATGAAGTGTGTAAGAAGTCTTAAAAATGGAAAACTGGTGAAATACAGATTAGTAAAATACTATTTTATGTGGGAAATTATAGGGCTTTTATTTTCTGAGCAGATATTTTGGTATAGTTTTTCTGGTTATTCAGTTCTTATTTAGTAAAAGCAGATAATGCCTTCCAACTATATGCATGCTCCCTGTGAAAATGGAATACTACAATGCTAGTATTTCTTTTCTCTCCCGAGTGCTCACCACAACCAGTAAGAGTATATGTCTCAGTTACTCTTCTATCTTTGCTGGGACAAATACCCAACATCCAAAATTAAGGAAGGAAAGGTTTATTTGGCTCACAGTTGGTGGAGGTTTCAGTCCATACTTGGCTGACTCCAAGGCAGGCTAGCACATGGCAGAGAGCACCTGTTCATGGCGGCAGCAAAGAGCAAAGGGAGAGGCAGTGGCTGTGACTGCTAGCTAGCCTCTGTCCTCACCTTACATGGTAATGCATATTACCCACCCCAGGGACAGGGTGTAGCACTCACAGCAATCCCAGCATTAGATCAAGAATCAGTCATAAATTCCACAAGCTGCCCTGTGCCTGCATGAGGCTTTGCGGGGACAACTAGAGACAAACCATAACAAGGTGTTGTTATTATGCATAGTTCACAGAGGGCAACCAACTCCTCCAGGATCACACAGCTTGCTGTGGCACTGAGCAGATTCAAGCAAGCACTGTGGCCCCACAGCTTCCCCAAGCTTCCTCTTGATACCACAGCAGTTTGTTAGAAGGCCCTGTAGAATTTTGCCTAGCACATTAGTGAGACTTTTAGGAGCTGGGGAAATGCTAGAGTAGAAACACTCTATTGAACTTCCAGAAGCTTCTCTTGCCAGAATTGCTGGTACTATGCTAGCAGCTAAGGCAACAGTAATCTGACATTTTGTTTCCTTTCAATATTCACATTAATGAACGATGTACTTCTTTAGCCTTCTGATTCCTGAAGGCAGAGTTAATTTGCTGCATTAATTATTAAGAGTCAAACAGAAAAATACCAGCCTTGTGTTGTTGTATAGAGGGCAAGTTATGGGATGATGACCAGAGTTTTTTAGTTTTGCTTTGGGATTACAAACTATAGAAAGAGAAATCCAAATTTGGAGTAAGAAGCATAACAAATACCTGTGCTTGAAAGTGTTTTCTCTATGCAGATGTCAAATTGGTAGATGACACTTTATTTTTTTTCAGAATTGTTTTACAAGTGTTTTAGATATACCTCTAATTTCCATTATTTTCCACTTCATCCTTACTGTTACCTACACCAAAACCAACTGGCAAAATACTAACACAGGGCTCAGACCTTGCAGGGTGCCAAGATGACTTTTTGTCACCCTTGTCCCTCTGCTAAGCCCCTCCAAAGGTCATTCCGACCTTGACCAAAGAGATACTGGGAGAGTCCTGTTAGGACAGCTCGTAGCTTTCAGGAACGTACCAGTATGTCCCAACCCTGGCCTATAACTTGCAGTTTGAAGATGCTCTGAGACCAACTTCTTTTTCTGGTAAGTGTGTATGTGGACCTGTCAAGGTGATCACAGTGATTCTTCTCTTAGGGGCCAGGGAGATTAAACTCAGTGGCTTAAGTACCTCCCTGGCACACACAAGTGCCAGAGTTTGATCCCCAGTACTTAAAAAAACAGAGGGAGATTCTGAAGTACAGACCAAAGTAGTGTATGTATGTATGTATGTATGTATGTATGTATGTATATTTTTTTTCAAAATGATAAGATATTTGAAGCACTTTATCCTGAGTACTTAGCTATACCACATAGGCTTTTTTACAAATGAAATATTTCACTCCCCAAGGTTGGAGAATGACTTCAATAAAGCCTTACAATTCTCAGACGATAATGAGAGATATTTGATAGAATTATTTGTTAAATGTCAGAAGAAGAGAAAGGTACAAGTCTAATGAAATAGAAAAATACCCATGAAAAATGTGAAATACACAATTTTATTATTGTATGTAAAAAAAAAAACATGGACAGGAACTTAAGAGGATTGTGTATATCCATTAACTTGATTAGGAGACAGTTGTGGGCTTTACATTTTAAAACAGTTTCAGGGCTGGCAGTACAGCTCAGTGGACTAAGCATTTGCTTAAGTAAGCTAGGGACCAGGGTTCGATCCCTAGCACTGCATGCTGTGCCAGCACCTCCCCCCGGTACACTGAGCCCGAGATGGAATACATGTATGGTGGTGCATGCCTGTAATCCCAGCACTAGGGAGAAAGAAATCAGGAGGATCACTGTGAGTCTGAGCTGCGTTGTGAGACCCTGTGCAAAAAAACAAAAAACAGCTTCATTGCCTTTGCTGTATTGAGGAAAGCTCCTTGGTAATAATGACAGTTACTAGCATGTGCCTAAGGTTACCAAACGAGATCATTAACAGAATATTTAAAGGTCTCTATACTTTGTCTGACAGTTGTGTTTTTTGTAACCTTTTCAAGACATTATCAAATCCTTGGTAATAATTTAAAAACAAATGGCTAGTAAGCCACATCTCCACCTGGAGCAAGAGAAGTACTGGATTTGATGTGCCCTTGCCATGTACCAGATTTGAAAGGGAGGCTCCTCCCCACCCCCTCTCTTCTCCATCCCCAGGAAGCCATCCAATGGGAATTAATCAAGAGGCAGAAGTGTTGCTCCTACCTAAGAAGAATGTTGGGTCATCACATGAAACCAAGAAGACCTGTGTTGGAATCTCCCCTAGTCACCACTGAAGAGAGGACTTTCTTCACTGCCTCATTTTTACAATACTGGGAGAACATGTCCTCGGATGTGGGCTGTTTATGGTGGCTGAGCCACAGACGCATGTATTTTTTAAATTTCATCTGCTGTATTTGCATATTCTCTATCATTTCATTATGTCTGGAGACAACTTTTGAAGCCAAGTTTGTTGCATTTGTTGAGTTTTACATTATAGATGTTCTAGTTTCAAGCGTCCAGTGTGTTGTCATGGAGCATAGAACTGGCACATCACTTAGCTTGTCCACTCCCTGAAGATACAGAGATATACAAAGCCTCAAGAACATAGTCAACAGTCTAGGATTAGGAAGTGATGAACTTTGTGTTATTACTTTGTTTTGATCTGATTAATCATAAATGTGTAATTTATTTTAGTAATAGCTGTTTAGTGACTGGCTTGCAAAATTCCTGAAAGTTTCACAGTTGATTTGTCACAAGCTGGCACTAACTAGCTTCAGCACAGCCCTAAATTTAGGCCTTCCAACTTAGATCAGAATTTGCCTAATAGGGCACAGGCTAGCATGTTGCAGCATCGGCCAGCAGGCCATGCTCTTTAAAATATGAAATCCAGAACTGTACTTCTAAAGGTAAGTGCAAGGCGGGGCTTGGAAACGCAGCTCCAAACAAAACACAGCCTTCTGGAAGAGACTGCTATGCAATCAGATTTAGGAAGTAACTCCTGTGGCAAGCAGAGTGTCTCTGGCCCAGTCAGCTCACCAGAGCTGACTTTGCAGGAGCCCATTGCTTTTCTCTGTGTAGTCCTGTGTTGTATCCCATGGGACCAATGGAGTAGAGGCTGGAATGGGGGTCTGAGGTGAAATACCTGTGCTTCAGATCCTTGGTCTCAGAGAGAGAGAGAGAAAGAGAGAGAGAGAGAGAGAGAGAGAGAGAGAGAGAGAGAGAGAGAGAGAGAGAGAGAGTGTGTGACTGAGGCAGGATTGGGGCTTGGACCCAGGGGCTTCACACTGGGCTACATCTTCAGCCATTTTAATTATTTTCATATTGGATTACCAGCACCACTATTACCCTACAGGATTAGAAATCAACCCAGTTTCTCAGTTCCTTGCCAGAAGCTAGAGACCACTCAGAAAGCAGAACTGGGTATGAAAAGCTGTGGGCCAGTTAGTTGGAACCATGCGCTCTTTTGTCAGAGCTGGCTACTGACTCATGGGGAAGTTTTCTGTCTCAGCAGCACACATTTTCAAATGTCATTGTGTAGTAAAGCGTAAAAGCACACTGTGGCTGCCCCTTGTGTTGGTGTGGAGGCTCATTTAACAAATCAAAAGGAATCATGGTCTTCAGATAGTTTGAAAGTTATATATGAAAACCTGAAATTAGGACACGGCTGTATGGGATGGTGTTTATTTCTGAGGGGCTTTTATATTGTGAAACTACTCTTCAGATAGAAACCCCTCGTGTATGCATGTGGAAACACCTATTATGTTAAACCTGGATTTGGTGTACCGGATCCAGAGCCCATTCCCTAACTGTAAAATAGGAAATGTGATCCAATTAGGAAGGCCTTCAGGGGTGTATACTAATGCAGGGTGTGTTCAAGGCAGCAACAACACAAAAATCTTTTTTTTTTTTTTTCTGGCTGAGAGTACTTGAGCAATGTGACTGAGTCATTGATTCTGAAGCTGCTTCTGTAGTCCCTGTACTACTGGCTAGTGAGATCACTCGTGGAAACAGCCACGTGAGCTTGAGTGAAGTTTTTCAACTTGTCTCTTAAATGCCTGAAAAGTTCATCATAAAACTTTGCTTCTGGTAGCAGAAATCGAATTCAGGACCTCACGTTTTCCAGGCAGGCTCTGTGCCACTGAGCTATATCCCCATCCCCATAAAGTATGTGAGGGAAAAGATTAGAGGCTGTCAGGAAGCAGGGAGGCCAGGGTGGCTTTGAGTCAGATAAAAATGCTGCACACATAACAAAATGTATGAACCACAAGTTTTTCATGGAAAAGTAAAGTCAGTGACCAGAAGAAGAAAATTAAAACTTTTTCTAGGATCCAGCTATTTCTCTGAGTGGTTTCCAAACCATGTGATGAACCTTGCTATAGGTCCATAGCACATGAGCTATGCTATAGGTATAGGCAACCCCAGAGAAGGCCACTGCCATGCCGTTCTCTTCTGGTAGGGGGAGGTGGTCATGGCATTGCCATTTAAAGGCTTCCTTAGGCTCAGAACCTATGATACCAAAGGCAGAATCTCTAACTTGGTGTGACAGGCTGTTCCGGACATAAAGACGTCAGAAACAATGACATAACAGTTTCTTCTATTACTTTGTACTTGCTGTCACTAATGTATGAGCCGCCAAGGCTATTCCTGTGCACCTATTGTGCCAACTTGGAAATGGTGTGATGTTCCTTGTGATGTTTTCATGGAACAAAAGGAGCCGCTTGATTTGAGGCTGTGTCTCACACCCCTTTCTCTAGCTCCTGTGTCACCTGGTGCTTCCCTGCTGTGTCCCTGCATGCGCTCTCTTCCCATGTGTGTCACTTGCGCTCCTTCCACTACCTGGGTTCCATGTGCTGAAATGCTTTGCAAAGATCCTCCGCCAGGAAGGCATCCAGTATGATCAGCAGGCCCGCGTACAGAATAGCACAGTAGTTACAGAGAGTTGTCGCTGTAACTTTCCTGAGCTCTTCTCAAGGGACAGAGCCTTAATGGATCTTTTTCCAAAAGCCTTTCCCTTAACTCCCTCTGTACAGCAGCAGCAACAGCAGCCCATTCTTAACTGTTCTGATCCATGGCTTTCCCCCATGACAGTTAACTTTAAAGTTCAGTGACAGTGACCCTTTCAGGGGTGAATATCCAAACTGCAGCCCTAGCCCGTGTGTTGTAGTACTGCATGTAAGCCTGACTACTGAGGTTTTAGTTTGGAAAAACTACTTATATGTTAATATTTGTCTTAAAAACAAATGGCACACACGCTATACCACTGGTTTAGGTCAAAAATAAGATCTTGTTAGCTCTGAGGTGGGGTTTTCTTGGATCTTACAGGTTGTGTCAAGTATGCCTCTGCACACCTAGAAAGGTCTTGCATACCTGTCCTTGAAGCATTTCTGGTTGTATAATCAGGACCTGTCTGATCCCATTGGTCATATTAGAAGTCTTCCTCAGAATATCATGATTCAGTATTCCCAGTACCCCATAAAGTACCCAACATACAGCAAGCCCTGAATTGGTATGTGAAATCCGTGGCATTACTTGGAAATTAAAATTAGTGATCAAGAAGAAAGGTGTAAGAGATTGCCTCTGGGTTCCACTTCTAAAGAAACCAGAATTTGCAGTGTTCAGTGACCCATGGAAGAGAAGAAAGCTGCCCGTGACTGCTGAGTGCTGGAAATCTGACCATGCATGACTCAGATATTCCTGCAAAGCCTTAAAAGAGGGCAAGCAGACAGGAAAAATGTGAAAGAAAAGGTAAAACACTGAAGGAACGCTGTCCTAAGTTAGAGCAAATGTCCAGAGAAGGCATCAAGGATTCTGAACAAATAAATTCAGATAAAGGAGAGATTGTATTCAAAATAACTTGTTTTTGTTTTTTAAAGCTGAAAAGTTAGGATGATTCACAGTTCTCCTGAGTTACAAAGTATGGTAGAAATCGGTGGCATAGAAGCAAGGAATCTACAGCTTATTGTAAGGTTCATATTAGTGCACCAGGTAGTAGTGAGCTGAAGTGCTATCAAATGACACTTCTGTTGGTTTACCCAAAATAGTAGTGTTAACTTAGAAATACACAGTGCAGTACAAGGTTACATAAGGACAACCAGTATTGCGTGGCGTAGCCAGCAGCCCCACCCTGCTTCCAAGGATTAATGATGGAAAAAGCCCAAAGGGTGCAGAACTAAATGACACAGAATAATGTTTTCATGAAACTTATACGGTAATACAAGAATTGGAAAGAAACCTCATTATGTTTTGCCTTTGCTTGTTTTTGTTTTGAGGGTTTTTTTGTTTTTTTGTTTGTTTGTTTTTTGGTGGGATTTTTTTGTCTTGTATTTGTTTGGTTTCTTTTGAGACTGGGTTTCGCTGTGTAGTTCAAGCTCAGGATAGTCCTCCTGCCACATCCTCTTAAGTGCTGAAATAACAAACAGGCCCCACTACACAGGCCAGCAGCCTGTGTAGTCAGTCCCTGGTTCAATCAACATAGCCAGGACAGTATTACGGGTTCTCATCAAGACACTTTCCCAGCATAGGCTTACTGGTTTATTTTTGTTTTTAAAATGATCTAGCAAGCTGTCCTTGTTGGACCTAGCTTTGCTAGGTTTGGGCTCAGTGAAAGTGTTCCCTTCTGAGGAGACACATGCTTAGAATAGACCAGTGGACCTCAGAGTGGCTTGTGTCACAAACACATAAAGACAGCTTCTCCAAACTCGCAGTGCTCTTTGTGTTTTCCCTCAGCCAGGATTGCTTAAGTATTCTCCACCCAAAACTGCTTCAGTACATGGACAGGTAGGAAGGTAGCAAAGAGATCCCAAACTGGTCACTTTATCTTTTAGTGATTCCACTCTTTCCTGCCAGAATCACACAGGTTTACACCATGTCCATGAAGTGGCTGTGTTTCACTATGGTAATGTTTTATACTAGTATAAGAACTCAGCAAGAACTAGGGAAGGTGTGCTCTGGGTCTGGTCTTGAACTGATTCCCACACTCCCTCTCTTACATTCTAAAGAAGCAAATGTCAAAAAAGTTTAATCCTCATATCTGCTGATTAGCCTGTATATGTGGTGGTTTAAAGTACACCCCTCCTCTACACCTACTATATTCCATAGGTCAAGTTATTCAACCTCTGCATTTCTCCTCATCTAAAATATAAAGTTCCTAATTATGGCACTTACCTCATAGGGTTATTGAAAGGATTAAATGAGTTAATACATGCAAAGTGCTTAAGTGTTAGGTACTGTGTACTTAAGTGTTTTAAGCCCTATAGGCATGCACAAGAGAGTTCTCAGCTCTTCCACCTTGCAGTGGCAAAGCAAAAGGCATTTAAGTAGCAGTGAAGTAGCTGATCTCACAGCCAGCTTCTCATTTTTAAAGAGGAATACTCCACAGAGAAGCTCTTTGCTTGGGATCACATGACTGTTAGAAAGAAAGGGAAAACTAGCATTTGGGCGCCCCACCATCTGAGGCACAGGTCCAGAAAAGGCCTTGATTACTGGGCAATGAGAAGGCAACTGTAAAATCTGTTGCTTCATACTCCAGCTCACTTAATAGGCATAAAGTGGAGGACTTAATAGTTTTAGAATATATTACTACTAAGTGCCTGAATTCAGAAGGAAATGCAAGGATTCAGAGGACAAAATTTTAGATAGCCAGTGGCCATAACTCCCACTCTTGAGGAACCTTGATGATAGCAAGTCGGTAGACAGTGACCCAGCAAGGCTAACAGGGGCAGGAAGTGGGTTCATCAGCTGGGCCTAAATGCAAACCAGTAAAACTAAAAAGGTTGTGACCTATGTACATAATAAGCATGGCAACATAACAGTGACGTTGGTTCATTGGCCAGTAATAAAATGGATGCTTTTATTTTATATTCATTATCTGTACAAAATCACTCCCCAAGGCAGGCAAAATAAGCACCATGGCCCCTCTATTTCTCTTCCCCCATATATAGCTGCTCCTTAACTTACTTCAAAGTTTATTTAAATATAGTTTGACCTTAGTGAGACAGAAGAGTGTGAAGAGAAGAAACAGGAAAAAAAAAAAATAAAAGTCATTGTTGGGATAAATGAGTCCACAGGTCCAAGTTCAAACAGAGCAGAACCCATGTTTTTACTGCAGGTAACTGTCAACCTTCCCAGTTGGGTGTTTCGAGGAGGCAGGAACACAGGGCCACCTCTAGTACAGGACAGTAGTTCCTCTCCAAATCTGCTGCTACATACAAAGATTCATACCTCTGAGGGGTAGAGACGTTTCTTACGGTTTATCATTGGATTCTCAGGGACTGCCAGATCTAGTCAAGTAATTAACTTGTTTGTCTTTCATTGAGCCCAGACACCATGGGAAATCACTGCTGCTGTCCTCAGGTACTATGCTGACTGACATTGCAAAGTAAGCAAGGGCTGGGGGAAAGTGGTGCCCAGGAGTTCTCCCCGTGAGGCCAGCACAGCTTTCAGCCTGAGAAGACATGACAGGATATGAGTAAAGTACAGATTAGGGGGTTTTCCTCTTGGTTTTTTAGTAGAGAAGAACCTACCTGCTATAAAAAGTTACATGAAAAGTACCCATAGGAATGCACACAGGGGCAAGTCAGTTGCCGAGATACCATTTTTGCTCTAAGCAAAATCCCCTCCCTTAAGAAGAAAAATGAAAACAAATGATTAGAAACCACTGCTCATACCACTTTTTCTGTGGCCAGTTCTTCAATGCCTTCTGATGGTACCCCTTGAAAACTGTGCAGCAGAACACTGTCCCTAGATGGTTGTGGGAGTGCATCACGTGCTATTTAGAGCCTTTATAAGAAGGGAAAAACCAAAGTTCAGTGACTGACAAAAGATGCTTGAAAATAAGAGAAAGGTGACAAAGTGAGAACTGAGGTCACAGCGGGGAACTATGCTATTATGTCAGTAACTAAAAGTGGTGGCTTTGGTTTCTTGGTTATAGAGGGATCCAGCTTTGTAGTTACCTATTGCAGACACTAAAGAATCCAACCACCTACAGTTTTGTACCTGTGGATTCAGTCCTAAAAGACGGAGGTGGCCTAAAGCCCAAATTCCAGGTCTCTGATAAAATCAGCCAGCAGTCTGACCTGCACTGTGATTCCTGAGTGATTTTGATTTAGGTGACTCAGAAGATCACATAGATTTCAACATCTGACTTCTTACAGTCAGTTGAGAATTAAAAGAAAATAGTTTGTAGCCTCCAAGAATAGCTTTCCGGTCTTTAGTTTGTGTCTGAACATACCCAGAGCCATTGAGAGCCAGCACCCATGGGAGGGGGATGGGAGCACAGCATGCACAGGTAGGCCTGTGTAACTGTGGCTAAGATTTGCCTGCCTAAGAGGTGTGGCTTCTTTTATTGCTGTTTGTCTTAAACACAGTTGTCTTTTGTTTTCTGCTCTCTATGGAAACTGTAATAAAGAGCAGTATGATTTTTGAGGCTTCAAGCCAGAGATGCAACACAGTTTTCTTTTATTTATTTATTTTTATTTTTTCATGGCTGTCTCAGCCTGCCCTGGGGGTGGGGCTGGGGCAGCATGCAGTGCCAGGGATCAAACCACGGTCCATGCAGTTGCCTAAGCTTCCCTCTTGGGTATATTCCATGAAGAATTGAACACATCATACCACATCGACATATATGGACTCATGTTTATACCAGCATAGTTTTCAATAGCTAAATCATGGAAACAACCCAAATGTCCATCAGCTGAGGAATTGATAATGGCATGTGGTTTTTAATACAATAGAGTACTATTCAGCCATAAAAGGGATAAATTGGAACCTTTTTGTAGTCCTGTGGGTACAACTCGAGACTATGCTCATAAGTGAAATAAATCAGACCCATATATGTCAACGTCATATAGATGTGAAAAGCTGAATGAGTAAGATGCAAAATGTACAGCAGATACTGTGAAATGGGGAGAAACTGTTCGAAAGAAAAGACAAACTGATGGGGAAAAAGAGAAAGGAAGAAAGAAAAAAGAACAAAATGTGTACATACCCAAGCTAGTTAAGATAGTTACACGCCTGTAATCCCAGCACTCGGGAGGCTGAGGCAGGAGGATCGCTGTGAGTTCGAGACCAGCCTGGGCTACAAAAGTTAGCTCAAGGCCAGCCTGAACTGCACAGTGAGACCCTGTCTCAAAAAGACAAAAAAAAAAAAAAAAAAAAAAAAAAAGATAGTTATACAGCTAGTTTTTCTTGGTTCACTGAAAGAAAAGTGTTGGCCTAATATTGACTAGGTATGATGTGATGCTTATATCTGGTGCTATGAGTAAGTAGTATACTAACAACAGTACACAATTTACCAATTATTATAACTGCTTCACTAACCTGTTTTAAAACTCAGTTTCACTGTTGTATTTATTTTGTTCTCTTAAAAAAAAAAAAAACATAAAAAAAAACTTTCCTAAGCAGGTGCTTTAGACCACTGAACTATCTTGCCGGCTCAGCAAGATCAGTCAATAGACACTTTTACCTGGGAGGGGAGGTAGCTGTTGGGGGAACTGGAAGGAGACGGTGAGGTGTGGTGGTCCCTGAGCGTGGGCTTCACGTTCTTGGCCTCTGGTGTGAGTGTCTAACCTCTGGTGCTGTTTGTTCACAATACCATGAAGTGTGTCCATTTCACATGTTTAAAGAAAAGTGAGTTCAATACAGTACTTTTTGTTTCTTGGTTCACGTGACTTGAGGGAGTTAACTTACTCTAGTGGCATCCAGTTAGAGGACCCTAAGCCTTCGGTTCCGGCCTATTTCGGTGTACACTGTGGTTGTATACACCATTGGATGCTTCATTCCTGTCGTTTGCAACAGAAGATTTTTAAGTAGCAATATCTCACTTGGGCAAATATATATATTTGTCTAATTTGACAGTTAATCCTACAATCACAAGCGAGTATTCAAACAGATACCATTTCAAGTAGTTAACTCAGTATGGTTTCTCTAGGTCTGTAATAGCCTCTCCTGGGTGGGTATTAGCCCCTCTCCTTCCACGGTCTATACTCTATCACCTCCCAGCATTCCTAGTATTCTTGAATGTGTTCAAGGGTGTTTGTGTGTAATGTATATTATATATATATATATATATATATATATATATATATATATATATATGCTTGTGGGCCTATGCGTATGCACATATGATACATATCCAGTACATGTGCCTGTTTGTAAATACTAAATACTACAGAAAAATTCTGAAACTCAGAACTTATTAAGAACTACTGAGTAGAGTCTGGGTTATGGGTCACAGACAGAGCTCCTACATGGTAAGCATGAGGTCTTGAATTCAATTCCTGCTATAAGAAGAAAAAGCAAGGACTGGGGTTTGATCCTCAGCACTACATGTTACTGTCTCCATCCCCAGGCATGCTGAGCTGTACTTACCATAATAAAGGCAATCACATAATGCCCATGTTCACAGAAAGACTTGCTTCATGGCTATGACCATAGCTATTATTTTATTTGTGAGTACATTTGACTTTCCAGAAAGATAAATGTTGAAATGCTGTAAGATTTCACCAAGTTTTTTGGAATCAAGCTTGATGAAAAAGCAAAGCAGAGCAAAAAAATCAGACCATGCTTTGACTTGGCAACATCTGGCCTCACAGATGAAAGGGACAGGTCTCGGTGAGTTCACGAATGAGCTGCTAATTAGCTGGAGAGTGGTGGAACAGTGCTTGACCAGTGCATCTTCCAATGGGCACAGAACCCAGCCTTTTGGTGGCTGTTCCATGTATGTATCAAGCACTCCAACTGACAGGAAGGTACTGTTCTACTGCTTTCCTTATTTCAGCTCACAACTTCTCAACAACATGGGAAGTGTTGGGTTTTGGTTGTCTGTAAGTTGGCCGATTGGGGAGAGGGATAGTTAGGGATTGTGCCCAGCACCTTTGCGCTGAGATAGATCCTCAGCACTTTTTAAAATTTTGGGTCATGGCCTTACTAAATTACAAAATTGCCCAGACTGAGCTTGAGCACTCAACCTTCCTGGCTTGGCTTCCCAGAATGCTGGGATTATAGGTGTGTACCACCTCGCCCGGCTCATGGCCTTGTTTTATATATGAGAAACTAGATACAGACACTTGCTTGCATTGGCTTGGATAGTGGGCGTACTGGAACTGAGATCTAGGGGGCTACAAAGCCATGCTGCAGCCACACAGCCAGGGTCTCTTGCCTGGCTCTGTGGAACAATAAAGACCTTATAGCTGACAGTAGGGAACCACTTCAGAGAAATGTATAAAAGGCTCACATACAAATATGTGTTCAGAAGCTAGTTATGTAGATTCCATAGGCTTCTGTTGTTGTTTGTTTTGTTGAGGTACTGGGGATCGAACTTGAGACCTCGCATTTGCCAGAGATAAGGAGGAGGAAGAAGTGGTTTTTTAAATTAACTACAAAGGGTGGAGAAATGGGAGAGAGGGTCACATCACCCTGTTCTCTATGTTCAGCACATGCTATTCTGTTCCCTCTGGTGTACCTCTTCTAGCTTAATGGCTGAGAGTGATTACCCAGCAATCCATGTAGTAAAAGAAACATTAGTGAGTTTTGTGTCTGCGGTGTTATGAGTGGTGTTTTCCAATTTAATAATCATTGTTCATGAGCTGGGGTTACTGAACTGTAAACAAATGGGAACAGATGTTCCCTGCAGTATCTTAGCTTTTACATGATCCTAAAGGTCGCCTTTGGGTATAAGGAATCTGCTAAGACCCAGCAACTTTTGTTCAAGTCAGAGCATGGCTTACTTTCACTTTCTTCCCAAATTCAGTAGGATACCTGTCTTAATTATTATTATTTTTTGTCATTGCTGATACAAAATGCCCAATACTCAAATTGAAGGGAGAAGAAAGGTTTATTTAGCTTACTGTTTATAGAAGTTTCAGTCTATAATTGGCTGGCTCCAAGGTAGAATGTTTGGGCAGAGGGGCATCTTAGTTCATGGCTTGGCTTGAAAAACAGCAAACTCCATAAGAAATAGACATGCCTCTTTTTGTCACTTGTATTTAATCTACCAAGATTTGGGCAGTGCCAATCCAATCACTGGACTGGCACCCAGCAATCACCCACCCTTAATCCTACTATTATACTGTGAATCAACCACATGCTACAGATACCCCCACCAAAGAAGAAGGAGGTGGAGGAGGAGGAGGAGAAGCAGGAGGAGGAGGAGGAGGAGGAGGAGGAGGAGGAGGAGGAGGGGGAGGAGGAGAAGAAGAAGAAGAAGAAGAAGAAGAAGAAGAAGAAGAAGAAGAAGAAGAAGAAGAAGAGGAGGAGGAGGAGGAGGAGGAGGAGGAGGAGGAGGAGGAAGAGGAGGGAGGGGAGGAGAAAGAGGAGGTGGGAAAGAGGACAGAGAGAAGGGGGAGGAGGAGGAAGAGGAGGAGGAGAAGGAGAAAACCCAATGACCACATGAGGCTTGGGGTGGTGAGGAAACCTAGACACAAATGATACCATTCTGCCACTGGCCTCCCATAGACTCATGTACGTCCCTTTATGCAAAATGCATTTAGTCCATCTGTAAAAGTTACCAACGTGCTAACAATTTCATCTTTACTGAAAACTCCCAAGGCCCAAGTCTCCTGTAAAATTTAAGGCAAAGTCTTAACTAGGAGTCCCTATACAAATACAAAGTAAGTCAAACACTTCCAATATTCAGAGGCACAAGATAGACATTTCTGGTCTAAAAGTTACAAACAGATAGTGAATGGGAACAAAGTAGGAACAAAATGCAGCAAAGCAAACATTAGCTTCTGTAGCTCCATGTGCAGCATCTGAAGCAATCTGTGGCAATGTGTGAATTCCAAAGGACTTGAGTGCCTCCACCTCTATGGCACTTCAAGTAGTTGTAGCTTTCGTGGCTCTGTCTTGGGCCTGCTCTGTTCTTTCCTTCCAGCTTTCCTCAGGCAATCCATGCTCCTGGCTTCTCCAAACTTCTGAGGTCTCCACTGCACCTTCAGCTTCACACTCACAGCTTCACATACCACTCCCTTAAGGGCACACTAGCTAACTTCCCAGGCCTTCTGAAATCTGGATAGAAGCCTTGCTGATCCTACAACTTTTGCATTCTACATACAAAAACAAGCCCCATGTGGATGATGTTGAGGTCTGCCAACAGCCACAGCAGTAGCCAGACTTTCTTCTGACTTGGCTATAAGGATCAAGTGCCTACATTGCTAAACACTCTGTACGCAATTCTCAGAACAAATTCTCCAGACCACTGCCACTTGGCAACATGGTGCTTTGCAGCTTTCTTCTCAAAGCAAAGTATTTCAGTTTTTCTATTTTGAGACTGCAATGGTAGTGTTCTGCTCCTTTTTGTGATGGCCTGAGGTCATCTCCTGTTCCTTTTCAGCAATCAAGATCTCCTTTTCTCTACATTTGCAACTTCATTGGAGCTTTCTTCCCAAACTCACAACTTTTAAATCTTTCCGCTGGGCTCTTTGCTCTTGCTTCTCAATATAAAGCTAGAAAAGGCCCCCAACAGTAGCCATGTCAGTGCTTTGGCATTTGACTGCATTGAGGTGTTTGTTTGTTTGTTTGTTTTGCCAGATTAGTCTTCCACCCTTAATCTTGTTCTCATGTTAAGCCTCTGGACAAGAGAAAAACTGCAGACAAATGTTCTGCCAAGTCATAACATGTCTGGAGTGCTGCAGCCTATACAGTGCTTCCCAGCAGAAACCTCCTGAATCTGGTCTTTACTGACTTCCTGATCTTCTGAGCTCTGACCAGAATCTCCCATACAGACAGCCTAAGGTGTTCCAGTGCTACTTTTTCAGCCAGCATCACCAAACCTTTCAAACTCTTCCCACAAGCCATTCCCAAAGACTTCTGAACCACAAGGTCAGGGTAAGGTGTATTCAAAGCAACAGCTCCACTACTGGTACCAAGTTCTGTTTTAGCTACCTTTCTCTTCATTGCTGAGAAAAATATCTGGCAATTAAAGAAGTAAGCAGTTTGGGGGGGGGGTTGTTTTGTTTTTTGTTTTGTTTTGTTTTGTTTTGTTTTTTAGCTTACAGTTTGTTTCAGTCCATAATTAGTATCTTCTCTCTTCATCTCTTGAACTACAGAGAAGGCACCTGGTAACTAGGGAAGCTAGTCTTCCTGGAAGATCCCAGGTACATCAAGGGGAGGGCATCAGACAGAATGTAGGGGAACTAATTAAATCCAAACTTCCAATGGAATATCTGATTAGCTACACAGAAATAATGTTTGCTCTTACTGTCTAAAATATAAATCCATTAGTTACAAAAGTTTGTCACCTGCTAATCATCATTACCCATTATTAGCATTCCTATCTGTAGTTCTGTAAATACAAAACTATAACTGCCTTAACTATATAATCTTTCTTGGGGGAGCAATTTCAATAGGTTCTAAGGGCATCAGTACACCAAAGGTAAGAGGACAGTGCTATATAAGATGACAATGAGAAGGAGCAAAATGCAATCTCGGGCCCCTAGCCTACACAGAAGAAATGCAGGAGACACTAGCATAGAATATGGGAAATACACAGCTGAACGTTCTGAATTAATAGCATCTAAAGTAAAAAAAAAAAAAAAAAAAAAAAAAAAAAAAAAAAAAAAAAAAAAAAAAAAAAAAAAAAAAAAAAAAAAAAAAAAAAAAAAAAAAAAAAAAAAAAAAAAAAAAAAAAAAAAAAAAAAAAAAAAAAAAAAAAAAAAAAAAAAAAAAAAAAAAAAAAAAAAAAAAAAAAAAAAA
>PVJA010017554.1:0-41473 GCA_004027025.1 Myocastor coypus | reverse complement strand
CCTGGCCTTTTTTTTTTCTTTTTTTTTCTTTTTTTTTGAGACAGGGTCTCACTGTGCAGTTCAGGCTGGCTTTGAGCTCACTTTTGTAGCCCAGGCTGGTCTCGAACTCACAACGATCCTCCTACCTCAGCCTCCCAAGTGCTGGGATTACAGGCGTGAGCCACCACGCCTGACTTGCAAAAGACATTTTAGTCCATCTCTAATAGTTGCCAAAGTCCTAACAGTTTCACCACTGCTGAAAAGTCCAAGTCCCAAGTCTCTTCCCAGACCTGAGGCAAACTTAGTTGTGAGCCCTTGTACGAAGGAAGACACTTTCAACATTCAAAGGCATAAGATAAGCATTGCTGTGCCCAAATGTACACATAGCAGGATACCAAGCATTGGTGCCAAAGCAAGCCCACAATCCAGCAGGGCAGACATTAAATCCTGTAGTTCCATGTGGAATGTCTGAAGCAATCTGTGGCAAATTGTGAGCTCCATGTGGCTTTGCCCCATGGCACTCTTGGTGGTAGCTCCCATGGCTTCTCTCTCAGGCCAGCTTTGCTCCCTCCTTGCAGTTTTTCTTAGATGATCCACATTCCCAGCTTTCCCAGCCTTCTGGGGTTTCCACTGCACATTAGGCTTCTCGTTCACAACTTCATACCCTGTCCTCCCAGGAGCACACTGCCTGGCCTCCCAGACCTTCTGGAATTGAGGTGGGAGGCTTCTTAACCTCAGAACTCTTGCTTTATACCTGTGCCTAAAATCAGCATACATGGGTGATGCCAAGGGCTGCTGCCTGCTGGAACAGTAGCCAGGTTTCCTTCTTTCTAGGCTATAGGGGTCAAGTGCCTGGATTGCTGAGAATTCTGACCCTGGTTCCAAGGAACAAATTCTCCATGCCAGCACCTTTGTGGAACCTGGTGTAGCTGCTGCTGCCATTCTGGAACATGGTGCTCTGCAGCTTTTTCTCCAAAGCAAAGTCCCTGGCTTCACAATTCTGAGGCTGGAAAGGGTGGAGACCTGCCACTTCCTGCGATGGCCTCAAGCTATCCTTTCCATTCTCAGGTTCTTTCTTAGCAGTGGAGATCCTTTCAGCTCCATCTTTATGTTCTGCAGCTTTACTGGACCTTCCTTTCTGGCAGAACTTGTAACATTTTAAATCATCCTACTGGCTTCTTTGCTCTTCATTCTCAACATAAATCTGAGTAAAAAAAAAAAAAAAGCCCCCTATAGTAGCCATGCCACTGACTCAATGTTCGACTGCTTTGAGATTTCTTTTGTAAGATTTTTTTTTATATGTGTAGTACAGGATCTACAGGATCTCACTACACAGATCAGACTCGTAGTGATCCTATTTTCAGCCTCTCAAGCACTGGGTCGCTGTAGAACACACCCAGTCTCAATCACCATCTCAGCATGCCCTGGGGGCGGGGCCTACACAGCACACCAGGATCAAACCTCGTCCCTGTGCCTGCCCAAGCAGGTGCTTTAGTCCACTGAGCTATCTGGCCATCCCTCTTTTATAAGATTAATCAGTCTGTGGTGCTTAATCTCAAGCTCAGGCAAAGTCTCTGGATTTGAGCAAAATTCAGACAAACTTTATGCCAAGCCATAACACAAATCATTCATGGCTGGACTTAAGGTCCTATGGCTCCCCAATAATTATATAATTACACGTGTGTGTGCATGTGTGTGTGTGTGTGTGTGTGTGTGTGTGTGTCTTAGTGTCTTTGTTATCACCGTGGGTTGCATTGGGAGTAGTAGATTGGAATTAACTTGGTGGAATTCCAATCATGTGGTTGTAGGATTTAACTTCAGAGTTCTTAGGCTGAGATGAGAACCAGGAAGGGACTCTGACCATTGGCACTCAACATGGCTGGATTGCACCCAGAATCTTGTGCAGGCGACACACTGGACCTTGCATGACCAATTTAAAGGTAAACGGAGAATTTTATTAATTATAGTACTCATGCCGGGCGTGGTGGCGCATGCCTGTAATCCCAGCACTCGGGAGGCTGAGGTAGGAGGATCGGTGCAAGTTGAGACCAGCCTGGGCTACAAAAGTGAGCTCAAGGCCAGCCTGAACTGCACAGTGAGACCCTGTCTCAAAAAGACCAAAAAAAAAAAAAAAATTATAGTACTCAGACTCAAGTAGCAAATAGGTATATATTCATCACGGGTAACAATGGGGCAAGCTCAGTCTTTATCCACAGAAGAAAAAGAATTTAGATTATTGATTAAAAATTATTAAAAGATGCGGTTATTAAGATGCATTTGCCGGGTGTGGTGGCTCATGCCTGTAATCCCAGCACTTGGGAGGCTGAGGCAGGAGGATTGGTGCGAGTTCGAGACCAGCCTGGGCTACAAAAGTGAACTCAAGGCCAGCCTCAACTGCATAACGAGACCCTGTCTCAAAAAGACAAAAAAAAAAAAAAAAAAAGATGCATTTAAGCTGGGCGTGGTGGAGCATGCCTGTAATCCCAGCACTTGGGAGGCTGAGGCAGGAGGATTGGTAAGAGTTCAAGACCAGCCTTGGCTACAAAACTGAGCTCAAGGCCAGCCTGACAGCAAGACCCTGTCTCAAAAAGACAAATAAATAAATAAATAAATAAATAAATAAATAAATAAATATTTTTTTAAAATGCCATTTAAGCAAATTTTTAGATTATTCCATGAGATAGCTATATTTTATCCTTCTTTTCCTAAAACTGGTACCATGGATCTTAGAGTTTGGGGTGAAATAGGTAAAAGTTTTTATGTAGCCAAAGCTCAAAAAGAACAATTTGCCCCCCAAACTCTAGCCACATAGAACCTGGTCAAGGGAGCCATCTGGTCCTTCCAATGTAACAGCTCAGGAAGAAATGCAGGTCAGCAACAGCTTAGCGTTACAAAGCATTCTAAAGATGCTGACCCAATGCATATATATATATATATATATATATATATATATATATATATATATGTATATATATATATATCTGAGAAAAGCCCTGATGGAACTGGAACAAAGGAGTCGGGCCACCTAGGACAGGGATTTCCTGATGGGCTTCTAGAGAACAAGGAAGTTTTTTTGCAAAAGGTAGACAATCTGGGGGGCCGGGGAGATGGCTTAGTGGTCTAAAGAGCCTGCCTAGGAAAGTTGAGGCAACTGCAGGGACCACAGCTCAATCCCTGGCACCACATGTTGCGCCAGCAAAATTGTTTATTGTTTAAAAACAATAAAATTAGCCGGGCGTGGTGGCTCACGCCTGTAACCCCAGCACTTGGGAGGCTGAGGCAGGAGGATCGTTGTGAGTTCGAGACCAGCCTGGGCTACAAAAGTGAGCTCAAAGCCAGCCTGAACTGCACAGTGAGACCCTGTCTCAAAAAGCAAAAAAAAAATATAAATAAATAAATAAAAATAAAAATAAGAACAATAAAATTGTTTTATTGTTTAAAAACAATAAAATAAAAACGTAGATCACCCTGTCACTGTCCCCCCCCTACTGCCCCTCCCTCTGACTTTCAGAGCAATCAGGTTAGGAATGAACCTCCTCCAGCCCCACCCTTAAGGAGGCCCAAGTACAGTGATATGAAACTATATCCACAGGCAATGTGCTTTCCTGTCACCGAGGAGACAGGTGCACAACACCGTAACCACACATGTAGTACTCACACAGCCTTTAACACTCTGCTCTTGAAGGAATTAAGGCAGAGCGTGTTAGACAATGGTGTCCGAGGCCCTTACACACTTGGTTGCTTAGATAACATAATTCAAGGCTTCCAAATGACGCCAAATGATGTGACCCACCTCACTCCCACATGTCGTCACCGACACAATTCCTATATTTTGAATCACAATTGAAGACACTCATCTCAGGACAGGCACAGAGTAATCAAGATAGTGGGGATGAAAATGTTAAAGCAGTTACATAGGAAATGCTATCTGGCATGGGAAAGTATGCTGACTTAAAGGCTCAGGCACCCGCTGCCCCTCCTGTTCACAATGTAAGGAACTGCTATGTTATGCATGGATTTCTATAGCAGAAGATAGTACACCTGATAAATTCTTTACCCAGGTACTCCAGGGCCCTAGTAAAACTTACACCCAATTTGTAGTAAGGTTGAAAGAAGCTGTACACAGGCAGATTTCACACAATAATGCAGCTAAAATATGTATTCGTCAGTTGGCATACAAGAACACCAGTGAAGACTGTAAAAGGGCCTTAGCCGCAGTCCTTCATACAAAGGATTTATATATTTACATTCGAGCATGCCAGCATATTGGGTCTACCAACCAGGCTTCTGCACTCATGGCACAGGTTATATCCCAACACTTTGCTAATAAATTTGATGCAGTTAAATGTTTTAATTGTGGCAAGCAAGAACATACTCACTGGCACTGCCCATGGCCTATAAAGGTCCCCTCGGTGGATTTACCCAGGACTCAGTGTCCATGTTGCATGAAAGGTTTTCATTGGGCAAAAGATTGTAAATCTACTTCATAAAAATGGCACACTGTTGCCAAGAAACAAACCATGTGCCCAAACTCAGGGACCCGGTAGCAACAGGAAAACAAGGGTGAGTCAGGACTCCAGTGATTTGCACCCAGTTAAGCCAGTTATATCCAGTTCAACTCAGGCAAACAATGATCCCACTACCAGGATGGGTGCAAGGCGAGACCTTAGTGTCTCACACAAACAATCACTCAGAGTTCAAAATTAGATTTACCAGGGGCTTCTTGCCTTAATTTGTCGGGGGTAGAAAAGCCAAATGTAATTCCCACTAAAATTTCTACTCTAGCCCTTAACTCCACATGTGAACCTGGTAGGAATAAGCCTTTAAGCGAAGAATTTGATTTTTCCTGGTGTATTTTGGTTTCTAGACGTATTTGAGACATTACGTTTAAAGAGGAATCTTTTATTGGACAGATGGATTCAGGAGCTGATGTCACTAGAATCAATAACCAATCTTGGCTGTCTGCTTGGCCAACTAGGCCCGCCTTCACAGCTCCGATAGGCTCAGGATCTCCTCAATCTGTCTCACAGAGTGTGCTGCCTCTTTCAAAATAACATTGGCCCTGATGGACAGGAAGGTATTATAACACCATTTATCACACCCATTCCAGTTGATCTATGGTGCACAAACCTCTTAAAAGAATGGGACACTCTCTTACTTATTTCAGAGCTTCAGAGTTGTGTATCACTGGATAGGAGGAGGATGGCTAAGATGAAATAAAGAAGAAAGCAAAGGCATAGTGAAACACATGCAGGGCTGTACTCTTACAATTCTGCCTTTACTTAAACAAAAAATTGAATATATAATAAAGGCCATTGATACTCTGCAGGAAAAGTTAAGGATTTTATCAACATTGATAAGAGAACAACTATAATTGAGTCATCTCAAACCTACCTTATGGCCACTGCAACATCCTCAAGGTCAAATAATAATCCAATGCATAGGGGGCTGGGGAGATAGCTCCGAGGCACAAGTGCCTGCTGGGCAAGTGCAAGGTTGTGAGTTCGAATCCTGGTCCCACCAAAAAAAAAAAAGAAAAAATCCAACGCACTTGTCTTAAACTAAAACCTCTACCTATCAAAGAAAAGAAAGTGGGAAAGAGTCAAAACTTTGCTACATATATTTTAGCTTTTCTGAATCTGGCTTGGCATGACCTCCAAACAGGTGTTTGGAATGCTCTGGCATGACTTTTAAATTGGGGCCAAGGTTGTGCTTATATTTCCACAGAAAATCGAGAGACATTAAGACCATCAGGGCTATTCCATGGCCAGAATCCAAACCATCCACACAACACAACAAGCTCTGCCAAGACCTCGAGCAATGAGCCCGACAGCACATCATCCCCCTCCTGGGAAGGCCTATGGCAAACCATTAGTGTCACAGAGGATTCTCAGCCCAACGATAGCTATGGGCCATGTGGTCACAACTGACACTGCTCCAGCTACTTCAAAATAAAGAAGGAGGAACTATGAAGGACCACCTGAGCAGCTCTCCTTGAAAGAAGAGCGACTGTCTCCATTTGGACTGAGCCTGACCCCATTCCCTCGTGTTGAAGTGTACAGAGCTGGCTAGGCCTTCCCATTATCCTCTCAATTAGCCTTAAGCAGTGTGTGTTAGTCTAGCCGAATTGCTAGTGGTAATTTCTGAAGATGGCACGCGTGTTTCCCTGATAACAAGACAAAGATTTGCCCGTGCTCCACGCTGTCAACTGGGATGGAGCCTCGAGACAGAGGCTATGACTTCCTGGGGCTTGCAAGACTACACATCAGAGCTGAAGCACCCGACCCCCAAAATATTAGATACTATCTCAATAGCATAATGCAAATTACTTCCTCTGCATATCCTCTCTGAATCTGACAGAGGTGAATACAGGCCTCCTACCTAGCCCAGCTCACAGTGCTCACCTTCTTCCCACAATTCCCTTTAATAAGCCACTCCCCCTTCTCCAAAGAATAAAACCCAAGTGTAGCCCTGGGTTGCTCTCTTGGATCCAGAATCCATCTTCATGGTTGGACCTAGGGCCCCTTGGCTCCCCAGCAACTTATATATATATATGTCTTAGTGTCTTTATTATCACAGTGGGTTGCACTGGAAGTGGTAGATTGGAACTAATTTGGTGGAATTCCAATAACATGGTTTTAGAATTGTAAGTTTATACTTCTTATGCTGAGATGAGAACCAGAAAGGGACTCTGACATAGGATTACAGGTGTGTGCCACCACGCCTGGCCCTCCTTTTAAGAAATTTATTTATTTGTTTGTTTGTGTTCTGGCCAGCTCAGCCTGCCCTGGGCTGGGGCTTGTGCAGTACGTGGTGCTCAGGAATCGAACCGCAGTCCCTGCTGCTGTTGCCTAAGCTTGCCTCAGCAGGTGCTTTAGGCCTCTGAGCTATCTCTCTTTTTTTGCGGTTCTGGGGATCCAACTCAGGACTCTGTGCTTGCCCAGCAGTTGCTTGAGCCACTGAGCTTTCTCCCCAGCCCTCCAGTGTGATTTCCAAGAAGAGGTGAACTGCAGTACCAGGACCCAGAGCGGGCAGCCAGCATGGTGCGCTGTAAGAGGAGGCGCTGCCTGTGGCCTCTGTCTCACACCTGGGAAGAGCCACGGGGTGGGGGCGCCAGGTCTCTGGCTGCTAGCTGGAAAGCCTCTGAGATCAGGGGTCCCCGGGGAGACCCCCCAGGCCAGGCTGCAACCCTCTGCCAGTGCCTGAGCCAGGGCCCGAGCTGCGAAAGCACCCAGTGATGTTCATGCTGCCCTGCGGCCCACCCCGCTGGCCCCAGGTCCCTCCCCTCCTCTGGCCCGCAATCCCTTGTCCTTCTGTGAACCCAGCGCTCGCATTACAGATGAGATTAGACCGCTTGGAAAATTGATCGCTGTGTGGGAATCGGAGGAGATTAGCCTGTGAGAGGAGGGGGAGGAAGGGTTGCCTTTGGTTTATTATCCTAAAAATTTCAAATGTAGACCAGAGCAGAGGAAGTAACTAGTGAGCCCTCTGGGCTGGTTGTCCTATGCTCATAGCACCTCAGGATTCCGAGCTTCGTGTGTCCCCCAGTCTCCTCAGGGTCCCAGACATTGGTGTCCCCATGTAAGGCCTCCTTAAGAAGCACTGCTAAGGATCAGGACGCTAACGGTGGGCCAGGACTCATGGCAGACGTGAGAGAAAGAGGCTTTCGTGCAGCTGGGTCCAGCACAAGGAGCGGAGAGATCTCTTTATTTGGACTGAGGTTCAAACTCACGACCTTGCACTTGCCAAGCAGGCACTTGTGCCATGGAGCTATCTCCCCAGCCCTGAGATCTGCTTTAAACACCTGGCATCTCTGTGTACCTTGGAGCTGGGGAAGGAAGGGGTTATCTTTCAGATGGAGAAACCCAGGCCTGAGCAGGTCTGCCCTGATGGGAGACTGCAAAAGACCAGCACAGAGCTGGAGTAGTGGGCTCCTTCGGGACCCTGAACTGAGCCCCACACTCTGGGTGACAGGACCTACTCCCAGCGGTCCTGTCCTGGATTCTCAGCGTCTCTCTCTCGGAGCCAGTTCCTGTGGGCTGGGAGAAGGTGCAAGGCCGCCCACAGAGCAGCAGGACACCAGCCCAAGCACTGTGTCCCGGAGTGTGGGGAGGCCCAGCTGTCCTGCTGCTCCGGCTGTACCCTGGACTCCCTGGCCCAAGCCAGCAAGCAGCTCCCTGAGTGGCCCCTCCCCCAAGCCTGGCCTTGGTGGGCGGGAGAGGGCTTTGGTGTCTTGGACAGTGAGAAGGAATTTCTGCTTCATCCAGTACTAATTTTTTTGTTTATTCACTTTTTTATGTTTGCTTTTTGATGGGGTCTAAGTATCTGCAGTTCAGGCTGGCCTTGGATTCACTATGTTAAGGCGGCTGCATTCTCTGGCCACCCTTTCTGCTCTTTATCTCTGACATTCCGCCAGGTCACTGCCCCGGGCACCAGCTTGTTCTTTTTTGTTGCTCAGTAATGTTCCACCTTGTTTTGTTTTGTTTTTGTCTTTCTGAGCCAGGGTCTCATTATGCAGTTGAGGCTGTGTTCCACCTTGTGACCACAGCACTTTGTGCTGCAAGGCTTTCCTGGGATGTGCCTTTTGCTGGGCACCCAGATCACTCCTCCCCTGGACGTGCCCAGGAGTGGTGCTGTGGGCTGGCGACTTGCTTCTTCAGGAAGTCTGCAGGGCTGCATGGGGATTTTCTCAGGTGAGTGCTGGAGTCCCGGAGGAGCCGGTGTCTTGTCTAGCAGTAGAAACCTGCCCTGTCAAGGGGGAGGGGCACCAGCCAGCAGCTCCCCTGGTCCCCTGACTTGGCTGTAGGCACATCCAGGGCATGTCTGTTAGTGGCTACCCTGCTATCTGCCTGTGCCCGGTGACCTGCTGTGCGTTGGGGACTTGAGTGCGGGAGGACTTTGGCTTTTCCAGATTAGCTGCACTCAGCAGGGAGCTAGGGTGGATAACAAGGTCCTCATGCCTTGACCTCGGCCCGTGGCACCACCAGGACCAGCGAATCAGCAGCAGTGGTGGAGGGGCCCTTGGGCCCCAGGGGATCAGATGCAGGTCGCCCCTCTCGGGGCTCTGCCACAGCTGGAGCCCGGCAAGGACAGCCAGGCACCACACAGCGCCTGGGACTCATGGAAACAGCTCGGAGGCCCCAGCCCTGTGTGTGCCTGGGAGCGGGGACCAGTGCTCAGCCTCACCACCCAGGATGGGGTCCCCACCAGGGTCTGAACCCTGGAAAGGGTGCATTGGGTCCCAGCAGCTGCTCCTGTCAGCCCGTGTGTCCCCCTTGTACACTGTCCAGCCAGGACCTCCCTACCTCTCCTCACTGGCAGTCAGCAGCTGGCCGTGTCCAGGCCCTAGCATGGCAAAGGGCCCGTGAGGGTGTCGGCCTGGGAAGCGGGTCCCTGTGGGGCCCGCAGCAGGAGCACCTCTGCCACCACACACAATGCTGGCTGAGTGCCGCCCAAGTACCGGCTCTGGGACCCTTGGCATCACTCAGGAGCAGCTCCGCCTGGCCGCATCCTCCACTATTGCCCTGTCCCTGTGGCCAGGCCTCCTTCATCTTCTCCTTCTCTGTCTCCCTGTATAACACAGCTCTGTTCCCCAAGGACCGTCAAAGCCCTACACTTCCTTATTGCTCAGAACTGAAGCCCAGACAGACAGCTTGGAAAGTCACTGCAAGGACCAGCCCTGACACTGTGGCCGTGGCTCTGGGCCCCACCTGGCGCCCTTCAGGGCCACTGGGCTGTCTGTTGTGAGTTCCTGAATGTCACCTGCCCAGAACCCAAGGGAAGCCCCTTTCTGCCCAGCCACGAGGACTTGAAGCCCACCTGCTGGCCCTGCCTGGTGTAGGAAGGGGCACCAGCTCTGAAGCCCCCAGTGAGAGCCAAGTGCAGTCCATGGGGCTCCTGGACCCCCTGAGTCTCTGTGCTGGGGAAGAAGAAATGGGCCATGTTACCCAGGAGGCCCCGTCGTAGGCTGAAGCCCAGAGCTCCTGGCTCCCTTACTCTGGGCCTGGCCCCCAGCATCCAGGGATGCATGGCAGTGGTGATGGCTCTTAGGCCTTTCATCCCTCAGGCTGCCGGGGGCGGGAGGTCGCTGTGGGCTCCTGGTCCTTCTGGTGCCCTGCTCATGGTGGCCTCTGTCCAGGGCACTGTCCTTCCTCCCCCTGCTCCTCATCTTCCTGGAGCCAAACTTGCGTGGCAGCCCCGGGGTGTGACACCTAGCCTGTGGCACTTATCATGTCCTCCCAGGGCAGGGAGTGGCTTTGTCTGTCACTGGGCAGTCACTTCACGAGGGGCACAGGCACCTCTTCCCTGCCATCAGGAGGCTGGGAGGAGTTGGTGGCACTGACCTAAGATGGTCCCCAGAGGCCCTGGGAAAGCTCCACGTCCTTTCCAGCTGTCCAGTGGCTCGTGTGCAGCAGCCCCAAGCCACAGAGGGACATAAACCCCTGAGTCCCCTCCTTCCTGCCTCCCCAGGGCCCTCTCAGTCCTCTAGCACCGACGGGAACAGGGCCAAACCTGAGGTTGGAGTGACCTGAGCAGAGAAGTCCTAGGGCTGGGAGGCAGTGGGCTGGGGAGTGCGGCACAGGGGCCACCTGGGCAGGGGGAACAGGGGCTGCAGGGCAGCAGCTGTCCCCAGGGTCCTCAAGCCCTCGGGGCATCCGCATGGCATCAGCCCAAGCCTGTTTGCTGCGTGCACGAGATCCCAGAGAGGTTTTTTGTTAGTGGTGGAGGTGGCTTTTTTTTTTTTTTTGAGGTACCGGGGATTGATTGAACTGAGGACCTTGTGCTTGCCAGGCAAGCACTTATTCTACTGTGCTATCTCCCCGGCCCCAAATTTTCTCCTAACCTAGAACCACCTCTTATTTCTTTCCATCTGAAAGGCTTTTCAGGGTGCCAGCGAGTTTCCACATGCACACCTCAGGGAGTGGAGCTGCAAGTAGAGCAGAGACCACTGCAGATGCCTCCAACCCTGGCGCGGCTGGGAGCGGACCGCACAGGGTGCCGAGGGCTTCGACG
Source organism: Myocastor coypus (assembly GCA_004027025.1). NCBI lineage: Eukaryota > Metazoa > Chordata > Mammalia > Rodentia > Myocastoridae > Myocastor > Myocastor coypus. The sequence continues at coordinate 30,481 of PVJA010017554.1, read as the reverse complement.
CCACGTCTGGGGCATGACGAGGAGCGTGGCTCAGAGGCTGAGAAGCCACCGCCTGAGACAGCACTGGCACACAGACACCGGGCGCCAGCCGCAGACAGTGCAGGCACAGTGCCTGAAGCCAGGGCTCTGGTTGTGCAGGACGGAGCAGAGCAGGCAGCGGATCCTCCTGTGCGCCTGAAGCTGCATCTCTGGAGATCTGGGCCACTCATGCAAGCAGCCTGGCACGGCCCCAGCAGCGGCAGGTGGCTACAGGTGCAGAGGAGGAGCTGTTTCGGACCGTGGTCTACAGAGGATGAGGGCATGACCTCAGCCTATGACCCCCACACCTCTGCTCACATCCTGTGGACGGACTCGGGGATCACATGTGCCATGCCGTGTAAGCAGGGCCCAGCCTGTGGGTGAAGAGCGCGGAGCCCCTCCCAGAGCCACCACACAGCTTTAGGAGTGGATCTTGTGCACGGGGACTCCTGGGCCGGTGGGAGTGGGTGGGGCCTGGCTGCTTGCCCCTACTGGGGCAGCAACAAAGCCTACCTGACCGGTGCCCAGGTCCCCGGTGGACACCAGGCCTCAGAAGGAAGGGGCACAGGTGCAGCCCGCAGTGGTCAGCATTGCTGCAGGGGTTGAGGCTGATGGCTATCCTGAAGCCAGACCAACAGCTCAGGGAGCAGAAGTCTCGGGACACACATGGCAGGGGAGAGGGCACAGGGTGACCCAGCCCACAGTGGGGTGACACCACCACCGCCGCCTACCCAGGCCCTGCAGCTTTCCCCATGACCTCTGACCTCTGACCTCTCCAGCGGGGACCCTGCTGTCCACCAAGGGACAGAGAAGAACAAACAGTGGGGGCGACGTCTCTTTCCAGGCTGGCACTTTCTGTGCCAGGTGGGGCCAAGGACAGAGGCCCTGGCTCACCGAGGGCAGTGCTCCAGGGATCCAAGAGAGTGCAGCTACCTGGGGTGAAGGGCAGCGGGTGACTCACTGGCGTTACCTCCCTGCCCTCTGCAGCGTCCTCCTGGACGGCAGTGACCCTGAGGATCCCCAGCCCTGGTTTGCTTCACCTGTACCTTGGCATCTGGAGCCCCAGGACACCGCGAGGCTTGCAGTCCCAACCCCGGCCCCTCCCCAGAGCCCTGTGTGCAGAGACTCTGGTGGCCTGGGCCATGGGAGCAGATGGCTGGGGGACACAGGTAGGCTTGGGCACAGGGAACCCCCTTGCTGGAGCCCCAAGTCCAGCAGACAGGGACGTCTAGGCCAGCCTTGCTCCCTAGTTCTGTCTGTCTGTCGTTCCTCCTGCCTGCCTGCCACCCAGGCCCCAGGGCTGAGGAAAGAGGCTCTGACTCCACGTGGGTCTCAGCAGGTATCTCTGAGACTCAGCTCAGGAGGCTGTGGTGGCCTGGCTGGCCTCAGGTGACTATGAGGGTCTATGGCAAGTCAGCCAGAGTCGCCTGAGGGCACAGTGCCCAGGAGCCACCTCGGCCTGGCACCTCTGCCAGTCCTCTGAGGGCCCCCCACAGGGCCAAGTCCCTGGTGCTGTGAAGCATTTTTCAGGACTGGGGCAGTCAGTGGCGGGAGGAGACAGGAAGAGGAAGAGGCAGTGGAGCAAAGGAGCCAGGGCCTCGAGGGAGCCCCAGACCCTCAGGAGCCCTAGACCTCCCCGCAGAGGGGCTGGCGGGGACCCCAGGACAGTGGGCTGGGCATTCACCTCACAGGGATCGGGAACAGGACCTCTTCCACTGCTCTCTCCTCTGGGGATGGTGACTGGAAGAAGGGCTGAGTGGAGCTTGAACCGGGGGCAGGGCGGGACCAGGGCTCCAGGAGGCCACTGAGGATGGCAGAGAGGAGGCTGACAGGAGCCCCAGAGGAACAAGTGGGAAAGGACGGTGTGAAGGACAAGCGGCCCGAGCCGGAGAAGACCCCCAGGGAATGCCCTATTTGAGCAAGCCAAGCGCACTGGGGCGCAGCCTGCTTACCACGCAGAAGGGAGGCCTGCCTTGGTGCCCTTGCAGGAGGGCAGGTGATGGTGTTGGTGCCCCTGCAGGAGGGCAGGCGATGGGCCTTGGCTCGCCCCAACACCTGAACAGCAGGGACGGGAGCCCACCATGGCTGGATCCGGCCCTGAAGCTGACCGCGTTTTTACCTTTGAGTAGCAACGTGCCGGAAAAGGCTTTGGCAGGCTCTGGACAACAGCTAGAACTCCTCTGGGGAGGAACTGTTTCAGGCCATGATGTCGGCCGCCTAGAAGATTCAGATGGATGAGATAACTCTGGGCTTTAAAGCGCAGGCTCTTCCGAGCAGGCCCCTCAGAGAGAACCAGGCAGCGCATGCAGCAGCGGAAGCCCAGCCCTCATTCATGCTCAGGCGGTTCTCCTGGGAGCTGAAGCACAGCACGAGGCCGTGGCCCGGAGCTGCAAGCCCCCCGGCGCGCCTGGAGAGTCCAGGGAGCGAAGGAGGGAGGACTGGACGGAGGAACGGTTGGCCGGGTGTGGATGCTAAGGGCCCTGGCGTCAGCGCAGAGTAACCTTAAACCAGCAGCTCACTGGGCCTTGAAGGAAGAAGAAGGCGCCCAGGACCAGGGCAGAGCCCAGCCCATGCGCGGTGAGCACTGGGCCCACCCGCCCTTGCAGGGCCGAGAAAGTAGAAGTCCCTGAAACCCTGTTGACGTGATTTCAAATTCAAGACCAGGGCCGGCGAGATGGTTCAACGGTCTAAAGTGCAGGGACAGAGGCCGGATCCCTGGCACCACGTGCTGAGCCAGCTCCACCCCGAGGGCAGGCTGAGCAGACCATAAAACAGCAACAAAAACTCAAGACCAGCTGTTTCACATGTTTTGAACAGAGTCACTCCAGGCTCACATTCAGAGAGAAAGACTGGCCACCTCTATGAGACCCTGCCTGCTACTCTCCCCTGGGACCCACTCGACCCTAACTGCCCAGGCAACGGCTGTCCCATGGCGCAGCATTCCCAGTCTGAGCCCCACAGGGAGGCCCAGTCTTCCAAATGAGCTCACCACAGGTCATTCCTGCTCAGGGCTCAGAGCAACTTTTCACTGCTGATAAAATCAGCAGACGTCCCAAAAGATCTAAATTCAGGAATGAAATCCAGGTCACATTCTTCCACCCACCCCTTCTGGAATCTTCCATCACAAAGCATCTAACATCTGCCGGTTATGCCCAGAAGGACCGTGCCCTCTCTGGGGGCTCCAACTAAAGAAAACCAGCCTTTGGTGCTTGGGGATCCAGACCCAGAAAATAGCCCCAGAGGTCGGGGGAAAAACAGGCTTATCGAGTCTCACAGGTCAAAAGGCCTTTGAGCCTACGAGAGGAAATCTGGTCCTGTTCGATGGCTCTTGCTGTAGACAGCACAGAGGAGATGGGTGGGAGCCAAAACCAAAGACTCGTTCGACCTTTATATTTTTTTATTTTGCAGAACTGGGGATTGAACTCAAGACTTTGCCCTTGGCAGGCAGGCACTTGTGCCCCTAAGCTATCTCCCCAGGCTCTCACCCAACATTTATTTATTTATTTATTTATGTCTTTTTGAGACAGGGTCTCACTATGCAGTTCAGGCTGGCCTTGAGCTCACTTTTGTAGCCCAGGCTAGCCTCGAACTCACACTGATCCTCCTGCCTCAGCCTCCCAAGTACTGGGATTACAGGCATGCACCACTATGCCCAACTAAAAAGTCTAACCTTATAATCCCAAAAATTCATTATTGAAAATTCCACCAACTTAATTCCAGTCTACCACTCTCAGAACAACCCATGGCGCAAACAAAGACACTAAGACATATATATGATTATTGAGGAGCCGAGGAGCCCTAAGTCCAACCATGAAAATGGCTTTCTGAAACAAAGAGAACAACCCATGGCTGTATCCGGGGTTTTGTTCAGCCGAAAAGGGGGAGTGGCTTGAGGAAGCAAATTGTGGGAAGAAGTTGAGCACTGAAGGGAATTGTGGGAAGAAGGTGAGCACTGTGAGCCTGCATTCATCTCCACCATATTCAGAGAGGATATGAAGAAGTAACTTGTATTATGCTGCTGAGATAGTATCTAATATTTTGGGGGTCTGGGTGCTTCAGCTCTGATGTGTAAACTTTTTTTTTTTTCGTGGGACCAGGGTTCGAACTCACGACCTTGCACTTGCCCAGCAGGCACTTGTGCCTCAGAGCTATCTCCCCAGCCCCTGATGTGTAATCTTTCAAGCCCCAGGAAGTCATAACTGCTATCTTGAGGCTCCATCCCAGCTAACAGCATGGAGCATTGGCTATTGGTCCTGTCTCGACCTGGCCACAATCTTGAGTTCTTGTCCACGGAAGGCCTTGATGGTGGCTTACATAGTCAACGCTCACCTTGAACCCAGCGGAAATACATTCATGGAAGACCCTTAATTTGTAGACACAGGAGCGGCGGTGGTGCGAAGCCCATAATATGTTTTCAGCTAATGGCTTTTAAAAACAAAAATTATTAAGCCGGATATGGTGGCGCACACCTGTAATCCCAGCACTTGGGAAGCTGAGGCAGGAGGATCGGTGTGAGTTTGAGACCAGCCTGGGCTACAAAAGTGAACTCAAGGCCAGCCTGAACTGCATAGCGAGACCCTATCTCAAAAAGACAAAAAATAAATAAGTAAAAATAAATTTTATTTTTTATGTATTTGGTATAGGGTATCAAATACCTTTGGTGCTGCTGATGTTTGCTGGCACTGTGGGTGGGGGGGACCCAGTAACCAGGCCCCCTCTTCTCCATGGCCCAGCTTTGGGAAATAGTTGCTAGCTTGGTCACAAGAGGAGTCGCCCTGTAGCCAGCTCACCTCCCAGGGAGGAGCTGCCAGCTTACTCCCTAGATAACTTGCAGGGTAGACAGTGGGGAGCCCCAAGAAGGTGAGGCCTGGGGCTCTAGGGGCTGGGCCCTCTCCAATGGCGGCCCCTCCTGGTCACCAGATGGGGAGTCCTCGATGGCAGAGTGGTGTGTGAGGTCCCTTCCCGCAGCACTCTTGGGCCCCCCATGCCACGTCCACTCCCTGTCCGGTCCCCAACGCTGTGTGTGTCTCCGGCACTGTGCCAGGGACTGAGTATGCAGCAGCGGGCAAGATGGATGTGGTCCCCACCTTCAGAAAATTAACAGGCTAGAGGAAAGACAGGCAGTCATAAGGCAGCAAACCGGCTATTACCAACACTGCAACTATGTTCTGGGAAGGGGGGGCGGGGGCCCGCGGAGACTGGGGGTGGCACGGGAAATGCTGGTCTGAGTTTTGTGCCAGGCGTGGGCAGGGGCAAGGAGGAACACTTACGGCAGAAGCAGGGACCTGGGCTACTGCCAGGAAGCAGGCAGCAGCTTGACTGTTGCGAGCCCACAGGACCACTCAGTGCAACTCCATGGACCCAACGGAGCTCTGACAAGAAAGTCTCTGCGGCAGCTGGCAGGACCCGACCTGTACTCTGAGGTGCCCAAGCGGAGTGTGAGACAGGAGCCGCTGGGAGGCGCCCGGCTGTCTGTGAGGTTGGACCCCAGGGGCGAGAACAGAGGCTGGTGGGCTTCAGCCAAAAGGTGGGGAGTGAGGATGGCGGGACCTGAAAGCCACCCAGGAAGAAGAGCCGTGGCCACCCGAGGGGCACTTGGACTCCGCGGCCTCACCAGCCAGGGGCACCAGCGAGGAGGCACACAGCACTTGGGAACAGACGGCGCTTGCCCGAGACACCTGGCTACTCCTGGGCAGGACGGCCACGCCTTTGCGGGCCTGCACCAAGGAGCCGGCAGGCCTTTCCGCCTCCGGGAAACTCCGGAAATGTTGATCCAGCCAAACGCAGCCGTCCCTGCCCTGCAAGGCTGAGCTCCGAGCCTTGGCAACTCCTGCAGTCCAGGCAGCGCCAGACCCTGTACACACGGCGCATCTTCCTGCGCATGCGCACTTCACCGGACGCTGCACCTGAAACCGAGGCCCAGTAAGAGGTTAGCGACCGTAGCTGCCAATAAAGCAGAACTGCGTAACATGTGCGGCAATGAAGGGATTCAAAACCTAGGAATTGTTTCTTTCTGGAATTTCCCATGCATTTTCAGACCAAGGTTGACCATGGAAACCTGAAACCTCAGACAGATGGCGCATCCATGCTCCTGCGTCTGAATTTAGATCTAGAAACCTCAGGACCGCTTCTGCTTAGGGTATAATGGCCCTTCCGAGTGTGCACGGTGTAGATCAAAGTCTCCCCCAGGGGCAACGGGGTTCACAAGCCTTCTCAGCTGTACCAAGGACACAGAGACACCCCTCTGGCCGTACTTGCCGGGAGCATTATGGGACTCACTGTTCCTGGGGACTCCCACACAGCTGCAGGAGCAGAAGGCCGGCGCCCGAGGCCTGGCTACCCAAGCCCAGCGGCCCGCCCACCTCAGCGTTTGCCCCTGTTGGTCCCAGAGGCAGCCCCCACCCTTCCTTGGTGACCAGGGTCCTCAAGATCCTCTGGTCTGTCTCTATGCCCAGGACTTCCCATGGCACTCCTGGACAGATGCTCTGGCCTGCTCCGCTGCAACAGCTGATGCCAACCTCCGACCTGCGTTGGCTGCACCTTGGGGAGAAGCTTGCTCAATGTGGGGGCCACGTACCCTTCAACCAGAAGTCGTGGCACCAGCCTGGGATGAGAACACACGCTGGCACAAAAGCTGGCACTCGGGAGCATTTCTAACAATGTATGAGCCTGTGAATGTAAAAATCTGGGCTAGGACTTTCAACCATTTATTTTTGCATTTCACCTTTTTAACATTTAGTTTTGTTAGTCCATGGCGGCTGTGCATAATGACCGCAGGAGCTCTGAGGGGCTGGCACGTGAACGCAACATGGCTTAATTCCTGTTGCATTTCGTTTTTCTTTGAGCTGGGCCTGGAGGCCCACACCTCTGGTCTCAGCTACCCAGGAGGTGGAGGCTGAGGTAGGAGGATTGGAAGTTCCAGGCCATCCTGGGCAATTTAGCAAAACACAAAGCAGGAGGGGCTGCGGCAGAGCAGCTGCCTCGCTTGCCTGAGTGCTGGCCACAGAAAGGAAAAGGGTTTTTTTGTCTGTGTGTTTGTTTTTGTCTTTTTGAGACAGGGTCTCGCTATGCAGTTCAGGCTGGCCTTGAGCTCATTTTTGTAGTCCAGGCTGGTCTCGAGCTCACACTGATCCTCCTGCCTCAGCCTCCCAAGTGCTGGGAATACAGGTGTGTCCTATCACGCCTGGCCCCACTCCTGGTCATTTTGAAACATATCATAAACTGTCATGGGCACAGTTATCCCAGGGCACAGAGAGCCCTGGAGGGAATCGCTCTTCAGTGCATTTTGTCACCACTTACCTAAGCCACTCTGTCACCTCCTAGGGTCTAGTGACATTCTTTGCTCCCTATATGTAGGGTTACATTCACTTCCCCAAAGAGTTCTCTCTCTGTTGTACTTTATGAACATATCCACCTGTGAAAGTCGGGAAACAAGACCCCAAAGAGCTCTCTCCTGGCGCATAGCTGGGGCAGCACCACGGAGAGGCCGGGTCTCCCTTCCCTGCCGTTTGCACGCCAAGGTCTTTGACCTCGGCACTAGCAGGAAGAAAATAACACGTGCTTGTTTGGTTGAGCCTATTGGTGGTCAGAGCCCAAAGGTCCCTCTCAGCTGGGGCAGATAACGGCAAAGTCACGAGTGGCTCCGTGGCCTTGTGGCTCTCTGCACCTTCTGGCCACAGGGCCCCAGCACTCAGCTTCTTAACTGCCAGAGTCAGGAACCTGCACACCCCCTAACCACCCCAGTTCAGGACCCAGGGGCACTGGCTTCTGAGTCCCTGTCCCCAGGGCCTTACAGGTATCTTTCTCACAGCATCCACTGGGCCCCACAGGCCGGGAGTTCTGGGAAATGCAGCTCAGCGGGCTCCACATAGGCCACTGCAATCCCCTAGACTGAGTGGATGGAGGAGGGGCAGGCTGGCCCCAGGGCATGTGGGCCAGGCACAGGGAACGGCACACTTGCGATTGCAGACTGTGAGCTCCCAGGAAGCCTTCTGCGAGGGGTCTCAGGACCCGCTGCTCTGCTCTGGGAAGATCTCAGCACAACAGCTGTGTCTCCCTTGTCCAAGGCAAGTGCACAGTGCGCAGTGAGACACCATCCCTTCCCTCGAGGTGCCAGGGCTCAACAGGCCACAGAAGTAGTGGAGCTCTTTTCTGGTGCTTTAGATTTAGAGGAGGGATCTGGGGACCTGCAGGAGCAGGACAAAGGAGCCGTGGGTGGGAGAGGAGTGGGAAAGGCCCTGAGACTGGGGTGGACTCCTTACAGCTGCTGGCGGAGAGAAGGCAGATGGAGAGTGAAGCCGGGGAAGGCCTTGAGTGCCGCTGCGGGGGGACGCAGGTGGCGGACCAGGGCCATGGCCAGCATGGGAGAGAAGCGCACTTCAGAGCTGACCACACGGAGCGGCAGGGCCCAGGCGCCCGCAGCCCCGTCCTTGCCTTGGGGTTGCTCATCTGGGTCCGGGGATGCAGCCTGCAGGTTCAGCCAGACAGAGGGCTGGAAGGCTGGTTGGCCTGGGAAGGTGGCCTTTGGGTCCCACACCACAGGAGAGCCACAGATGAGGGGAGCTGAGACAACCAGAAAGCTGGATGGGGACAGGAAGAGCCAGAGGGACCCTGTCTCAGTAGTAAGACAACGCACCTTTCCATCCTTCACACTGATGGTGGCCAGGGCATCTCTGGAGGTCTGCGGGCTCAAGTGGGGAGGGGCTGTTGAGCTCGAGAGTGGCCAGGTCCTGCTGGTGCAGGGGGCCACTGGATCTCCTGGGACGCCTGTTATTAGAGCCTGGACTCCAGAGCACAGTGACTGTCACCAGCACAAATGGGAAGTCGTGGCTTTCCTGTCCACCTGTGGTGTGGACACTACCCCCAGGCAGTGCAGGCCCACCAAGACTCAAGCAGAGGACCGACCTGGCTCGTGCGACTCAGTGCTCCGGGCACAGGGTTCAGAAAAGTTGGGTATCAGCTGCAAAAGCCACTCTGGTGACAGTAACAGTGACAGCAGCTCGCCTGTCCTCCTAGCACTTGGAGGCTCTGCAGAGGGAGCTCAAGGCCCTCAGACACAAGCAAACAGAAGACAGCGATGGCGGTGGCCGCCACCAGCTCCTCCCCAGGTAGATGCCCACCTGGCAGGCTGCGCAGTGTGCCCAGCTTTCTTCAGAGGGAGGTCTGGGACGGCAGCACTAGTCCCACTTTACAGGCACTTAGACAGGGTAACCGGATCAAGAGAGACAGCATGAACCAGGTGTGGCGGCTCAGGCCTGTCATCCCAGCACTCAGGAGGCTGAGGCAGGAGGACCACAAAGCCCAGCCACCACCTGGTCCCAGCCCATGCAGCAGCCACAGCCCCCGCGCCAGTGTGTGAGGTCGTGTCCCAGCCCCACGGGTCTCCGGAAAGCTTCCATCCTTCCGTGTCCTGGGATTGGATCTGCATGGACTTCCCACCACCCAGCCTTTGTTACTCCCGTGCCTCTGTAGTCTTGAGTGGAGAGACGCCCTTCTGCAGGTTGACAGCTCCCCCGAGTCAAGGGCTGGGGCTGATGCCAGAGGCGCCTCAGGGGCCCACATGGGGTCTCTGGAAGGGCAACCAGGGCTGGGAGGATAGCTCAGTGGAATAAGTGCTTGCCTGGCAAGTTCAGGGTCCTAAGTTTGATCCCTGGCACCACAAAAGAAACCCCTGGATTATGGGGGTGCTGGGTTATGAGGGTATGGGACTGGTTTATGGTCTGGCATGGCCTGTTCCCTGGGGAAGCAGGCAGCAAGGGAGGTGACCTGGAAGGGCTTATCTCCCTGCCCACTCAGCTTCCTGGCCACCGAGAAGCAAGTCCTTCTTTTGCACCAGCCCCTTAGCCAAGCAGTTTCTTCTGTGGAGCCTGGTAATGACCACGACAGAAACCTGAACCACAGGCTGGGCAGACAGCTCAGGGCACAAGTGCCTGCCTGGTAAATGCAAGTCCTGAGTTCTGAAAAAACAAAAAAACAAAAAAAACCCCAAAGAACAACAACAAAAAAAACCAACAAACCAAAGCAAAAGCAAGCCCCTCTCCTCCAAGCTGCAGCACCCAGCAAGGAGAACAGCAGCTGGATGTCTGGCCACCTGACTGGAACCACACGGAGGATTCCCACCATGGCCTGGCACAGAAATGAGAACATAAGGTTCTGGCTTCTGAAGCCTCCTGTCCTGTTTCTACTCCGGCTGCGGGGCGCGGAAGCCAGGGCTCAGGCACGCTAGCTGGGCCCCGCCCCAGGAAGCTCCTAAGCTCCACGCCCTCCTCCCTCTGCGCACCCATGCTTGATCCATCAGGCCAGGAGCCCAGGCAGCCCAGGGGTCTCGGGGGTACCAGAGGCTCAGGCCAGCAGGGGAATCTGCCCCATACATGGCCTGTACAGGGCAGGAGGGACAGAAGCCCCCCCAGATTCTGAGACCAGTGGCTAGGTTGATCAGCTAAGAGGCCAGATGGAGTTCGGAAGAAAAGACGGATGCAGCTCGGGGTGGAAGAGGTGTAGGCTGCGTGAGGACAGGCCAGGAAGTCACTCTGGAGCCCTCACCTCACTTGGGAGGCTACAAATGGGGACCGGAGCGGTGGGGCGTGGGGCGGGGGGCGCAGACCGGAAGTGGGGGGTGCTTGAGCAGGGAAGCCTGAGGGGCCCAGGCCAGGCCCATCTGGGGCAGAGGAGGGCAGAGCCGCATGACAGACAAGTCGGGCCGTCTCCGCTGCCCTGGGGGAGCCAGGGAGAGCAGCCTCAGCAGTGCCAGCAGTGCCCTCTTCTCTATCTTCCTTCCTCTTCCTCTTCCTCTTCCTTTTCTTCTCCTCTTCCTCCTCCTCCTCTTTCTCTTCTTCTTCGCTTCTCTTTTTTCTTTTTTTTTTTGGTCTTTTTGAGACAGGGTCTCGCTATGCAGTTGAGGCTGGCCTTGAGCTCACTTTTGTAGCTCAGGCTGGTCTCGAACTCGCACCAATCCTCCTGCCTCAGCCTCCCGAGTGCTGGGATTACAGGCGTGCGCCACCACGCCCGGCTAAGACCTGTGAATTTTTATTTTTTCTTTTTATATTATGACTGGCTCGGTCTGCCCTGGGGCGGGGCTGGGAGGTGTCTGGCATGGCCTGTGGTGCTGGGTATCAAACCATGGTCCCTGTAGTTGCCTAGTGAGCTATCTCACTGGTGGCTCAAAACCTGTCAATTTTTGTGAGGAGGATTACACTGTAGTTCAGTAGAGAAAAGGGCGACAGAAAGATAGGGCCCTAAACCCAGGCAGGAATAGTAACATAAGTCTACAGGGGACAGGTAAATAGGTACATCAATGCATGTGCTCCAAACGGCAGTAGCTTCATGAATTATTAGAAAGTTAAAAGCTGATTGCTAGATTGCTATTTTGGTTTTGCTTTTTAGAGACAAGTTCTTGCTATGTAGTTTTAGGCTGGCTTCAAACTCACTCTGTGGCCTGGGCTAACCTTGAACTCCCAGGGATTCTACTGCCACGCTGCCACAGCCCTGGTTATGATTATTTCTTCTTCTTCTTCTTCTTCTTCTTCTTCTTCTTCTTCCTCTTCTTCCTCTTCCTCTTCCTCTTCCTCTTCCTCTTCTTCTTTTTTTGGTGGTACCAGGGATTGAACTCAGGACCTTATGCTTGCCAGGCAAGCACTTATTCCATTGAGCTATGCCCCTGGCCCTTATTACTTTTTAGTGAATGGAAATCCTGAAAACATAAAGAACAATGGTGACTTGAAGCTCTCCCCAGAGGGACAGTGCCCTTATGCTGCCTTCCTACCCATTTCTTTCTTTCTTTCTTTCTTGCTTTTTTTTTCTGTCCTATCCATTTCTGATGTAGGCATGATACAGGAGAAAAATGAAATGTCCAACCTAAAAGATACTTTAACAAGTTCATGTTCTCTAAAACTGAAGAATGAATTTTAGGAACAGAGGTCAAGAACAGAATATTTAGGGGCTGGGGAGATAGCTCAGGGGCACAAGTGCCTGCCTGCCTGGTAAGTGTAAGGTCAAGTTTGAGCCAAGGTTCTGAAAAAAAAAAAAAAAGAATATTTATTAAGAGAAAGAAACCTTTTGTCTGAGAGCAGGGACAGAAAGGGAACTCCAGTGGGTTCCCCCGGGAAACTCTCTCTTCCAGGGACTTTTACAGAGGAAAACCACGTGGTGAGGCAGATCTAAGGTTGTGGAGAAGACAAGAGACCTCGCTTGGGTGGGTCAAAACTGTGGTCAGCCAATGAGACCGCAAGCACCATTGCTCAGGTAAAATTGATTAAAATTGGGGTCCAATGGGAAGGCGAGCAGCCAAGAGCACTGCCTATTGGGCTTGGGCTCCTGACTCTTTCCAGGCTCTTTCAAAGCAATCGATACTTATTTAGCATATCAATCCCTGGTGCCCATCCCTAGGGAAGTATGTAGTTGCTTCTGTTTACTCTTGTCTTGAGATCTGGCCCATGGCGGAGGAGTGTCTGTCCATAGTTGTAAAGTCCCCTTGTCTTCCCTGTTGTCTTTGAGGGCCCGGCCCTGTCTTAACTGCCTATAATATTCCTATCTAATGCAGCTACCTCCCACAGGTAGTGTGGAGCAGATGCAGGCTGCAGCTGGCATCTCCTTGAACACACTGAGGGCATCACTCTCCCAGCCCCTCAGCCCTTCTGATGGGGCAGGCCCCAGCTGGTAGCCTTACGGAAGGGTTGGGGAGGCCTGGGGAAGCAGGCGTCTTTGGGTTTGGGGTTTGTGTCATGGGCAGCTGGAAGACTGAGCTGTGTCCCATGTGTCCTCACTGGCCCAAGTGGGGTGGTGATCCTGTTTCCTGGCTTGTGAAGGCTGAGGTCACGGTGCGGGGACAGCAGCTACTGTCTGCCGGAGGCTCGGCCTGCCCTGACACTGTGCCTTGGCAGACCTAGACTGTGAGCACGAGAGGGCTCTCTTTGGGGCCCCAGACTGGTACTGCGCTGCACTGTTGGAAGGTGCCAGTACTTTAAAGGGCGGGGCCTGGGGGGAAGGCCATGGGTCACTGGGGGCACAGCCTCGGAGGGCCCAAAGGCCCCTTCCAGGGGTGCTGTGGGTGCATTGGTGATCATGGCCACTGATCTTGGCCTTGGACCTTGGAAAGTGCACCGCCAGGATCTGCCTTTTTCCTTATAAGCTGATTTCCTCTGCTAGCACTTGCAGGCCTGGAAAGCTGGGTTAGAGCTGGCAAGGAACAGCCCATTCACGAAATTCCACACTGGAGAGGAGTGCTTGAGGAACAGCTTGGAGTTGTGGTGTGCGCACCAGTTAGCCCAGGAAAGGCTGTCCCCCCCCCCACCTGTCCCCTCTCCCTGCTCTTAGGTGTCAGCTTCCTAGCAGCACCCCAGCCCTCCAAGGCTGAGGGGGAGGGTAGTAAACTGGAGCCACCACTGGCAACTCAGACCGTGTCAAAGAATTTAATAAATACTCCAATGCAGCTCAGCGTGCAGGCCTCGGATTCAGTCCACAATACTGAACAGAAAGGAAGGAGGCACGGAGGCAGGCAGGACCCCAGGAGGAAGCAGTGGTCTGCAGGGAGGCCGGCCCCTCAGCTCCTCTCGCACCTGACCCGTCCCCCTCCAGTCTTTCACCCACTTGGCTCCCTGTGAGGGGCTGGGCTCACTGCCACCCAGATGGCATCTTCTGTCCTTGATAAAGATCAATGATTGCAACAAGGTGCTGGCTGGGTCCTAGGAAGCAGCAGTCCCGGACAGCTCTGCTGGCCCAGCAGAGGAAGAGGGTGGCTTCCTCGGGGCTGGAAGAAGCCTCCAGTCCTTGGGCTCTCTTCTCAAGTGACTGTGCGGGCCAGCAGGACAGCCAGTGCCCTAGGCCCTCTCAAGCAGAGCCCAGGCAGTGGAAGGGCAGGAAGTGACAGAGGACCCGGCACTGGCCCGTGTGGGCTTGGCCTCCGGAGCCCTGGACTCCTGGCCTGGTCATCCACATCTCTTCCCCAGAAGCCTGGTCAGGGGCCCACTCCTCCTCCAGGAAGCCTTCCAGCCACCCTTTGTCCTCCACCCGCCATAGGGTCACCAGCCCTCAGCTCCTGGCCTGTCAGGTGGGTGTGGCCTTCAAAGCTCCCCAGCCCCAAGGTCTCCCTGGCTCCAGGTCTACCACGATCCTCCAGCCTCAGGCAACCGGCCTGGAGCCTGGGGAAAGGGAGACGCTGCTGGTTTGCACTGGTTTTCGGGAGGGACCTGGAGGTGGAGAAGAAGACAGCAGGAAGAACACTCAATGCCCTCTGGGAGGAATGTGTCACTCAACAAAAACTGAGCGGCAGAAAGCTGGGGTCGCCCTCGACCCTGCCTGTGAAAGCCCAGCCTCCGCTTCCATTTCATTTCCCGAAGCCGGACGGAGCTGGACCTCTGGGTGACTCCGACACCCTGCTCTGTGGAGGGCACGGAGCGAAGCACCAGGTTGTGGCTGCGAGGATCCTGGCGGCTATGGAAGGCCCCATCTAGCATCGCGGCAGCTGCCTGTCTTGCAGAGAGCATTAGGAGCACAAGAGCGCCAGCCCAGCTTTTGGCACCCCCACCCCCTTCCCCTGGTCAGCGGGACCTCCCATGGGCCCCAGACCCCTTCTGGACCCAACTAGGCCGCTTTCCAGGCCCCACCCTCAGCAGCCCATCCAACTGGGTCGGGCCAGGGCCCACAAAACCTACCCTATCCTTAGCCCTTTGCCCCTGCCCCAGCTACAAGAGGCACGGAAACCAGCCAGGACTTTGCACTAAACTGCATCCTCAACTTTTGTAAAAACATTAAAAAAAAAAAAAAAATAGGAACAGGGTCTCGCTAAGTTACTAAATTGCCCAGGCTTGAACTTGCAGTTCTCTCGCCTCGGCCCCCCACAGTGCGAGGACTGCCGCGGGGCGCCCCCTGCGGTTGGGTACCGGCCTGCATTTCCCGGGCATGCAGTCCCGCTCACTCCCCTATTTCCCAGGCTCTGTGTTTCCCCGGGCTCTGCTCCCTCCCGGTGCCCACACCCCTACCCCCCCCGCCGGCGCTCTGCACGGAGGCCCCGCCCCTTGCTGTCCCAGGAGCATAGATCAGACTCAGAGATCCGGAAGGCCAGGGCAACTCATTTCTCGGGAGGTTGCGGGCTTCAGATAATGCTGCCGGCGCAGATAATACAAGCCGTGGGGGACAGGGCGTCGCCCGCGCCCTTTGTGGCCGGCCGTCTGGTCGGAACCGGGGCTGGGCCCCGGGGTTCCCGGCCGGCGGGCGCGAACGCACGTCCCGGGGTAGACAGACACGTCGCCTGCGGCGGCCAGGCGGCCCCGCGGGCGGGGGGCGCGCACCTTCGAAAGATCTGGCTGGGCCAATGGCCGGCGGGGCGGCGTGAGCTGATTGGTGCAGCCGCTCTGCTGATCCCGGCCGCGGCGGGGATGCGCAGCCCGGGGCGGGGGCGGTGGGGCCTGAGCTCCGCGCTCCCGGGCGGCGCGAGGCGGCGGGCGGGCGGGCCGAGGGCGGGGCGCGAGCGCGGGAACGCGGGGCGCAGCCGGCTCCGCTAGCGCTGCGAGGGGCGGAGAGGAGGAGGCGGGCAGAGGGAGGAGGAGGAGGCGGCGGAGACAAAGCGGCGCGAGGCGCGGGCACACGAGGCGGGAGCCGGGCTGCGGGCGGCGGCGGCATGGGCAAGGGGGGCAACCAGGGCGAGGGCGCGGCGGACCGCGAGGCGCCCATGCCCACCTTCCGCTGGGAGGAGATCCAGAGGCACAACCTGCGCACCGACAAGTGGCTGGTCGTGGACCGCAAGGTGTACGACGTCACCGCGTGGTCCAAGCGCCACCCTGGGGGCCACAGAGTCATCGCGCACTACGCGGGCGAGGATGCTACGGTAGGGGCGGGCGCGGCGGGGGGCTGGGGAAGGTGGAGGAGCGCGGGGCCGCGGGCCGCGGTGGCGAGCGGGACGACCCCGCGCAGCCTTTGCGCCCGCGCGCGCCCTGCGCTCTGTACCAGCCTCTCATCCAGAGAATGAGCCCGGGCTTGCTCCCTAGCGGACATCGTCCCGCGATGTCCAGAGTCCTGTCCCGAGACTGCCGGGCAGCTCGAGTTCTCAAGTCTCAGGGACTTCCCGAAAGGGCCCGGGCCGGCTTCCTGCAGAGACCAGGTCCGGAGGAGTCCGCACCACGGAGTGGATTTGGCGGCGCCTGGCGCCAATGGCTTGGCCACAGGTCGTCTGAATCCGAGGTTACTCCCAGGCTGTCAGCTCAATGGCCCTCTGTTTGGTATTCTGTGCACGTCCGTAGGTGGGTCTAGGGACACCCTCCTGTCGCCCCTAGCAACCGCACAACACCGGCTCCCCAGTCTGAAATTCCTCCTGGAAGGGGTAGCGGGAACCCTAAGAGCTCAGATGGGTGATGGCCAGGGCCGTCAGGGCCTATGCCTGGAGGGTGGAGCATTGGAAGCCAATGGGGCTCAGGCCTGACAGAACTCCCAAGAGGTGCACAGAAGGCAGGCAGGTAGTAGGGCTGGACTGACCAGGTGCCCCGGGGAGCCCTAGCGGCTGGCCTGTCTGCAAGTCAGCCTCCACGCTGAACAGGTCCAGCTCTTGAGCTCATCTCTTCATGGGGAGGGAAGCTGCTCAGGGGAAAGGTGGCTGTGGAGAACAGGTTCAGACCGGCCCCTGAGGTGTGGCGGGTCAGCGATGTCCACGCAGCCCAGCCAGGGGTCAGTGGTGTCCACATCACCTACCTGCCTTCTGCCCATCCTGCCTGCTTGGGTGCTGCTGAGCCGACCTGGTGCTGCTGGCCCTTGTGTAGGGTTTCAGGTCCACATCTAGGGCCAGGAGCTTTGCAGGGTCCCAGTGTCTGTTCTTCGAGGCTCTCACTAGCAAGCTCGCTGTGAGAAGCCAGGATGGCAGGCTTGGCCGAGGGCCCCATGTGCTCACAGAAGCATCTCCTCACCTGAATGCCCCGTCTGCCCACCTCCCTGGATGCCCAGGTGTACTCACTCCCTGCTAGTCCCAGGGAGCCTCACTGCCGACCCACCTTTGCCTGACAGCCCCTGGAGCACCACACACCGAACAGGATGGCTTTTGCACACCTCCTCTCTGAAGTGAGCTTGAAATGCTGCAGTCATTTCTGATTGCAGCCAGTGCTGTCTGGCCATAACCCTGGCACACCGGAGTTGGTGGTCCTGTGCGGGGAAGCTGGGGGTGCAGGGAGGGAGGCACAGATGGCAGTAGGAGACTGGGTCCCTAAGCGTGGGTGTGTGGTGCCAGGATCGGAGCTCCCTCCTGATGCACACCTATGGCCCTGTCCGTGGCCGTTGGTGACCCTGCAAGTCACAAATCTAGGCACCAGGGAATTGCGGTAAAGGGTTATCAAGTAGAGTGAATTTTAGGAACAACTACTCAAAAAAAAAATGTGGAAGAAAAACCTCCTAGCCTCCTTTCCAGCTCATTGGTACAGCAAGATGTAAAACCTGGGACTGGGGAGATAGCTCCATGGCACAAGTGCCTGCCTGGCAAGTGCAAGTTTGTGAGTTCGAACCCTGGCCCGCAAAAAAAAAAAAAAGTGTAAAACCAGTCTGCCTCTGAGATTCCTGCTTCCAAGGTCAGGCCTGGGACCCCTGCACGTCTGTGGTGTGGCAGGAGCGAGGGTGGCTGTGACCACAGCTTCAGGTCCCATGTGGCCTCTTTATTAAAATCTGTGGGAATTTTATTTTTCTTTTTTGTCTTTTTGAGACAGGGTCTCACTGTGCAGTTCAGATTGACCTTGAGCTCACTTTTGTGGCCCAGGCTGATCTTCCTGCCTCAGCCTTCCAAGTGCTGGAATTACAGTTGTGTGCCGCCACGCCCCAGCTCCCCCCCCCACCCCCCGTGGGAGTTTTAATCTGATGTTACACTTTACTACATTTAAACAAATGTGACCCGAACACAGAGCTTTCTTGAACTCCAGCTCTTTAGTCCAAGGCTACCCTCCAAGAAAGAGGAGGAAAAGCACTCTCTTTGTCGCAGAATGGAAAGTAGGATACTGAATCTCCAGAGAGTGTTCCGAGTGAGTGCTGGGGGTGTTAGTCTCAGGGCCAGTCCCTGTGCTGCTCCCCGGAATTGGGCACAGTCTGTCTTATTTTCTGGGACTGTGCTGTGCTGTGCTCCTTCAGTGCACCCAAGCTCCTGCTGACCCCAAATCCTGGCTTGCAAAAGAGGCGGCACCTGTCCTTAAGTCTTAGGCCGCAGGTTGGGCAAAACAGACACGAGTGCTGCCCCCTCTTCTTTTAGTGGTGTGGGGTGCACTTGGAAAAGTCGTGGAGTGGTGCAGGGAAAGCAGTGGGAGGGACTGTGGCCTCGTGATCCAGGCTTCCACCCTGGAGGCAGAAACCTTTTCCTGGGTCTGGGGCAGAGGCAGGGCTGCTGCCTCTGGAGGTGCACTGCCTTGTCATTCTTCCCCCCTCATGGCAGGAAGGCCTCTCTTGAGGACACTCCAGTGTGTGGAGCTGCTGTTATTCATTTCCTTTTTTTTTACCTCCCGTCTTTTTGAGACAGTGTCTTGCTTTGCAACCCAGGCTGGCCTGGAACTCACAGCGATCCTCCTGCCTCAACCTCCCAAGTGCTGAGATTACAGGTGTGCGTCACCATACCTGGCTGTGTTTTTTGTTTCCAAGGAAGAGAAATCTTGGGCGTGAGGATCACCTCACCCCCCATTTTTTTCGTGCAGAAGTCAGAACTTGCCCTGGGCTATAATAACGAAAGTCACCCGGCTTGCCCTCACCTGTAGCCTCAGCTCCACCTGTAGCCTCAGCTCCAAGGGAAGCTGGGTCACGAGGACTGCTTGAGCAGGAGTTCAGGGCCTGCCTGGGTAGGCAAGCAAGGCCAGCAGCAGTTACTATCTTATCTTATAAAAAGCTACTTCCGCTTTTGTGCTCGTACAACTTGCTGATAGGTTTTACCTCATCCAATGTGGGATGTCTGTACCCGCTCAGGTTGACAGCCCTCCTCCCCCCTCTTCTGGAGCCCTGGCCTATCTCCACCACGCTGCCCTTTCCCGGCAGCCCAGCCCAATGCCTGACTCCTCATCCTCTCAGTAATTCATCAAACATTCATGGGAGTCTCTCAAAGCTGAATAATTCACGGCGCCCTGAGTCCTCCGGGTTGGGTCCCTCCCTCTCTCCGGCTGCGGCTGGACCTGGACCCCCTGCCTCTGGGTGCTCCCACTCCACCCAGCTAGTCTTGTCTCCCCAACTTCTCCCACCTGTCTGCCCTCAGTCTGAGTGTCCAGGGGGGTGAGGGAGCCCCGTCTTCCTGTGGACAGGGCTGCAGGGGAGGGGAGTTGTAGAAGCCACTGAATGAGCACCTGGCCCAGGTGTCCTGGCTGGCACTTGCTGCGGGGGGTGGGGGGCACGGCAGAGTGGGAACTGGTGTGAGTGGCTGTGGGTGATGGCCAGCCAGAGGCGCTGGGGTGGGCCTTGCTGCACCCTCGCCTCTGCCTCCGCAGGACCCATCGGCCCACCCGATAATCACCTGTGCCTGCTCCGTTGCTTCTTGGAAAGAGTTTGGCTGCTCTCCCTGCTAGGGAAGATGGAGCCCGGTTCCAGTTCTTGTTCCAAAATCAACGTTTGGGTTGGCCCTGCCTATCTCAACCTGGGCCTCCCGCCCAGCAGCCAGGCACCCGGGTACCCAGGGACCACAGATCTCTCAGGGCTGCAGCCGATGTGCAGGGAGCTGAGGGCTGTCCAGGCGACGAAGCCTTACTCTTGGCTTCTGAGGCCTGGGAAAAGGGCACAGCACACGGGGACCCCCGCGCAGTGCGTGTGAACATGGCACGGCTTCCTCGCCTTTGGGCCCTGGCTCTTCCCTGCTTACTTGGCATGAGGCCACCGTGGCGGTCAGACAGATCCAAGGCCCCCGTGCCGTGGACCATGGAAAACTCTGTAGCTCCAATGCGGGAGCCCAGATGTGCCACACAACAGAGCGCAACTTCCTTCTGGGTAAAAGGCCCCTTGGGTTTCAGGGTCCTGTGGCCCAGCAGGCTTGTGAGCCTCGCAGCTGATTCTCTGGTGGCCCAGAGACCCGAGTGCCTCTGCCTATAGAGTTGCACTACATCCTGGGGCTGTGACAAGCAGTGTCCCTAAGGACTCCTGGGGCTGGAGCTGGAGCAGGAAGCACATCCTGAGCAGTGTGAGTGCCAGGACATCAGTGCCAGCAAGGATGCCTGCTGGAATGGCCACAGCTAAGACGGGGGCTGGGCCTGAGCCTGGCCCAGGCTCTGGAGGCTGCAGGGAGGGTGCCCAAGCCAGGCTCTGAGCCCTGCCTGGCACCCAGGGGTGAGATTACCCCAAGTCCCTGGACAGGGCTGTGACTGGCACGCAGGCCACACTTTGCCCAGGCCAGGGAAGCCCCAGGGGCAGAGCTGTGCTTCGGCTTCCGGCCAGTGCTTCCTGTTCATCCTTTGAGGTCTGCTGCAGGGGTGCTGCCTGCCTGGGCCTCCTCTGCAGAGACATCCCTCTCCCCCCAGAAATACACGCAGCCTGCCCTGTGCCTCTGCCAGGTGCCTGCCTATATTTTCCCATGTGATTTGACTGTTGGCGGGTTTGCGGTCCATACTGATCACACTCTCCGTGGTGGCAGACGCAGGCAGCACGGCTCTGCCCTTGGCTCTTGTCCCCTTCTCCCCACCCCCATCCCTCCTCCCTTCCCATTGACCAGAGCTCTAGTTCATTTAAAAAAAAACACTCTGTCTTTCTTTCTTTTTTCTTTTTTTTTTTTTTTGTCTTTTTGAGACAGGGTCTCGCTATGCAGTTCAGGCTGGTCCTGAGCTCACTTTTGTAGCCCAGGCTGGTCTCGAACTCGCACCAATCCTCCTGCCTCAGCCTCCCGAGTGCTGGGATTACAGGCGTGAGCCACCACACCCGGCACTTACTTTCTTTCTTTCTTTCTTTCTTTCTTTCTTTCTTTCTTTCCTTTTTGAGACAGGGTCTCGCTCTGCAGTGCAGGCTGGCCTTGAGCTCACTTTTGTAGCCCAGGCTGGTCTTGAACTCACATTGATCCTCCTGCCTCAGCCTCCCAAGTGCTGGGATTACAGGCATGTGCCACCACGCCCAGCTCTTTCTTTCTTTCTTTCTTTCTTCCTTTCTTTCTTTCTTTCTGTTATGGCCAGCTCAGCCTGCCCTGGAGGTGGGGCTGGTGCAGCATGTGGTGCCAGGTGTTGAACCATGGTCCCTGCGGTTGCCTAAGCAGGCGCTTTGGACCGTCGAGCTGTCTTGCCAGCCAGCTAGTTCAGTTTTACTATCTCAAAATCCCACCTCCCTCCCGCTGCTCACTTTCCCTCTCTCCCCCTCCCCTTCCCCTTTGGGGATGCCTCTTCTTCTCAGGTGCTTCCTCCCTCTGGCTCCCTACCCACCCTCTGGGCCTTTGCACACGCGTGTTCATGTCTGATGTGTTTCAACAGCACGGCCTCGAGGTGCCCTACTTACCCAGGAATGTCTCCACTTCCCACTTTGTGGCTGAGCTGTCTCTGTTGTACATAAAGCCACACCTTCTTCATCCATTTTTATTATCCATTTCTCCTTTGCAAGGCCTTTTGGCTGTTCCCAAGACTTAGCTACGACAGGCTGCTTCTGTCAACATGGGCATTCGGATATCCCATGGCGTGACACTTTCAGGTCTTTCTGGACTAGCTGGGTCAAGTGGAACCTCCAGCCTTATCCAGCCTTATCTATTAGTTTTTTAAACTTTATTTACTTATTCATGTTATGGCCAGCTCAGCCTGCCCTGGGGATGGGGCTGGCACAGCATGTGATGCCGGGGATCCCTGCCATTGCCTGGGCTTGCCTAAGCAGGTGCTTTAGACCGCTGAACCATCTCACCCCCCCCCCTTTTCTTTTAAAAAAAATTATTTATTTTAGTGTTGTCTTTTAAGTGTGTTCTGGACACAAACAGAAGGAGGCCGGGGCGCAGGCGGAGCCTGCATGGTCGGTGGGAAGGAGTGGAAGGCTTTATGAGTAGGCAATTTCTTCCCCACCTTCTTGGCTTATTCTGGAATTTTCTGACTGTGCTGAAGCTCCAGAAGACAGTCAGCTGAGCGCAGCCCTGCATTGTGTGCCCCCTCGAAGAGCAAGGTGGGGTCTGGCACAGTCACAAGGTCTCTCTGTCCCTTTCCAGATCGTCGCTGCCTCAAGGCGAGCGACGATCCTGCCGGCGCCTCTGGGTTCTCATTGAGTCTCAGGTGGTGTCCGAGTCGCCCCCCTGCGGCCTTTTCCTGCTCAGGCGCCCACGCGTCAGGGTGTGTGGTCAGGACTTCGCACACCCTTCCCTCGCCGCTTTTCCTCGAGTTTCCGTGGTGCAGGGTGACCGGCACTACTGGGGCCTCTGTCAACTGCCAGGGCGCCCCGGGGTCCACCTGGGAGGTCAGACATGGGGTACACAGAAGGAAGTGGGCTGGCGCGGACGGTGCTGTCCGCTCCCTGGGTGGTATTTACTTTCCTTATTCGCCTGTACATGTTTTAACTTGGCCAAAACCAAACACATTTTTGCCTTATTACTAGTTTAAAAATGTCTAACCTGACAGCAGTGTTAGAAAGGTCGGAGGGCGATACATAGAAAGCACCGGCAACCCACTACCTGCAGCTGGAGCTCAGACCTTCGCGCCCCTTCCAGGGTGCTCCCTCGCAGTCCGCGGCTGCTGCGTGCCTCCCCCAGGCTCCTGGGCACGTCACCACGTGTGGTGGCCGGCAATTTTGCTCCTACCTTAAACTGGGAATCATGGGTTTGCCTCTGGGGTGCTGGTACCCGGCTCGGAGGCAGGCTTGGGCTGGCCTGCCCCTAAGAGCTCAGCAGGCTTCATGTGGACACAGGCCGGGCAGTCCCTGCTGCCCGTGGAGTGGCACCAACAGTAGCGGCGACCCTGCCTCACCATGCTCCCTTCCCCCAGGATGCCTTCCGTGCCTTCCACCCGGACCTCGAGTTTGTGCGGAAGTTCTTAAAACCCCTGCTGATCGGTGAGCTGGCCCCGGAGGAGCCCAGCCTGGACCGCAACAAGAGTGTGAGTGTGGCAGGGACTTGCGTGGGCGGGGGACCCCCTCACCCCGGGATTGTTCTGGGGTGCCACTGAGCCCTGGGGTTGGGAGAATCTCAGAGTCTCCATACCTGGTGCCACATCCGTTTCCTTCCGGTACTAATTCCTTCACTTGGAAAAGAGCCAGGCGCCCCTGCATGCCTGCCTCCGGCTAAGCCTGGAGACGTGGGAATCCTTCCCCACTGCTTAGCCAGCTGTGGGCCCCACGCAGGGGCGGGCGGGGCTCCCGGGTGCCAGGGTAGCGGCCTGTGTCCTTGTCAGTTCCTGGGGCATCCGTCCCGTGTGGAGACAGTGCCTGCTTCGGAAGGGCCGGTGGCCAAGTCCCCGCTCTGTCCCTGCGCAACAGTCTGAGATCACTGAGGACTTCCGGGTGCTGAAGAAGGCGGCGGAGGACATGAACCTGTTCCAGACCAACCACCTGTTCTTCCTGCTGATGCTGGCACACATCGTGGTCATGGAGAGCGTCGCGTGGCTCATCGTCTTCTACTTCGGCAACGGCTGGGTCCCCACGCTCGTCACGGCCTTTGTCCTCGCCACTTCTCAGGTGAGCCAAGCCCGCCCACCCCACCCACCCCACCTGCCTGCACTGGCTGTGCCCACCGCTGCCGCTGATGGGTTCTGCCCCCTTCCCAGGCCCAGGCCGGTTGGCTGCAGCACGACTACGGGCACCTGTCTGTGTACAAGAAGTCCAAGTGGAACCACCTTGTCCACAAGTTCGTTATCGGCCACTTAAAGGCAAGTGTCACCAGCCCTGTGCGCCATGCTAGGCACTGGGCTCAGCATGATGTCACCCTGCTCAGGGCCCAGGTGAGAGGATCTGAGCTCCAGGCTCGGTGGGGGGCCAGGGCTGTGCCAGATATGCACCGCCCCTGGCTCTGGCTCCCGAGGCCTGACACGCAGGCTGGTTGCAGCTTGGGGAGGGGGTCCTCTGCGGGCCCACACCATGGGCACCCCGAGGATTCCTCCTGTGCCCTGTTCCTCTGGGTGTGCTGTGCCGCGCCCCCCCCCCCTTTTTTTTTTTTGAGGGACCAGGGTTCAAACTCATGACCTTGCACTTGCCAGGCAGGCCCTAGTGCCACGGAGCTATCTCCCTGGCACCCCCCCCGCCCGTTTTATTTTTCTTAAACCTCATTTATTTATTTGTGTTATGGCTGGCTCAGCCCTCCCTGGGGTGGGGGTGCGGGGCTGGCACAGCATGTGGTGCCAGGGATCAAGCCACGGGCCCTGAGCTTGCCTAAACTTTCCTAGGCAGGCACTTTAGATCGCTGAGCCATCTCACTGGCCCTGTTCCCTTCTCCTTAACTCACCTGTTCCGAGTCTTTCTCAAACCACTCGTAGTGTTCCTAGGAAGTACTGGGGGTGCAGGCGGCCCTCGGCTTCCAGTGTGGCCGCTGCTGGGTAGAGCTGTTGTAAGTTCAAAGCCCTGGACTGAAGAGGTGGGCTGCACAGCAGCCCTGCAATGTCACATCACAGCCCATGGAGCCTGGAGGTGTTAACAGCCCAGGAAAGACCAAATTCCTGCTGTGCGCGCACTGCCTCCTGGGGCTTTGAAGGCCCAGGAATCCCAGGCTGGCTGCGGGAGGTTGAGTGGTGAAGAGCACGGGTCAGGTAGCCCTGCTTAACCTGCATATGAACCAGTGGAGCTCAGAGGGGCCATGCTTAGTGGGTCCCTAGCCCCGTGCCACTCGCCAGCCGCCCAGGGCCAGTCTGCCTGGGGTTCATCTCCCAGACTGTGGACCTGAGGCCTGACCAGCTCCCCCTGAAAGCCTGACCCCAACAGCGCCCAGCTGTTTCCTAAGAAAAGCTGAAGCGGGGCGCAGTGGTGCATGCCTGTCATCCCAGCACTCAGGAGGCTGAGGCAGGAGGATCATTGTGAGTTTCAGGCTACACAGTGAGTTGAGGCCCAGCCAGTGAGACCCTGTCTGAGTCTCAGAAACTCCCTACTTCCCTGTCCTGGAGGCACAAGAGCCCCCACATCAGCTGTGACCCCACACCTGCTAGGCCCGGGCTTTGCAGGCGAGAGTGGGTGGGTGTCACCATGCTCTCCGGCCACCCAGCCGCAAAACAGCCTGCTCGACCCGAGTCAGCAGGGCCTGGGAACTGGGCTCTTTCCAGAGCCTGGGGTGGCCCAGAGGGTTTGCACAGTCGGGCTTTGTCTTCTCTGCATCTTGCAGATAGAACCCCCTCAGTCCTGGAAAGTAACATTCCCCTCCCGAGGGTGTCCCTGGCCTGCACAAAGACAGGCTGTGTCCCTGCCCAGATGCAGGAGGGGGCTGGAGGCCATCCCTACTGTGGCCCTGAGACCTGGCTGGGCCAGAGCACAGTTCTGGCGCAGACAGAGGCCTGGCCTCCCTGCTGATGTCTGCTTACCACACCGGCGTTCCAGGGACTGGGACAGCGTCCTTGGGCTGGAGACACTGTGCTAGCCTGTTCTGGTCATGTTCCTGGCCCCGTGTCACGGGCAGGGCTGAGGGTCCCAGGCCCTGCCCGGTGGTGCATGGTGTTGAGAGCTGGTTGGTGAAGCTAGGGGGCAGGTGCCAGGTGGGCAGAGAACAGCAGTGTCCCTGTCACCCAGAGCATGGGCTCCCTGCGTGAACAGCCCTCCCAAAGAGACTGAACTGCCCTTTCTGCAGCGGAGGGGACTGAGCTACGCCCCCACCCTGTTTGTATCTTTTATTTTGTGCCAGGGTCTCCCTCAGTTGCTAAACCGCAGCAGTCTTTCTGCCTCAGCCCCCAAGATCAAGTAGAAGTCAGGGCTGAACTCAAGCCTTGAGCGCTGCATCGAGGAGCGCACGGCCGGCTTCTCTTCCCGCAGAACGCTTAAGCTGGGGTAAAGATGTAGAAAGTCAGAACACTGGCGCATTTTGAATTTCTAGGATTATTTTAGGTTTAACTGTATTATTTTCTATATATTTATTTCTGTGCAGTTTATTTTATTTTACTTTATTTTTGTGGAACCGGGGTTTGAACTCACGACCTTGCCCTTACCAGGCAGGCACTTGTGCCACAGAGCTATCTCCCCTAGCCTCTGCGGTTTGGACTGGCTTCCACACCACAGTAATTGTCCCGTCCCTGTCTTCTGAGGATTGGGCTGGCAGGCATGTGCCACCAAAGCCAGCCGATAAGCGTCTCTTTTTTATTTTTTAACTTATTTTTTAAAAAACCTCATTTATTTATTTGTGTTATAGCCAGCTCAGCCCGCCCTGGGAGTGGGGCTGGCGCAGCATGTGGTACCAAGGATCAAGCCGAAATGCTCCTAGGCGGGTGCTTTAGACAGCTGAGCCATCTCACCGGCCCATGACAAGTGGCTTGTTTATCCCAAAACTCAATTTTTTCTACTTTTTTTTTTTTTTTTTTTTTTTTTTTTTTTTTTTTTTTTTTTTTGTCTTTTTGAGACAGGGTCACCCTATGCAGTTCAGGCTGGTCTTGAGCTCACTTTTGGAGCCCAGGCTGGTCTCGAACTCACATTGATCCTCCTGCCTCAGCCTCCCAAGTGCCGGGATTACAGGTGTGCACCACCACACCCAGCAATTCTCTATTTTTACCTAACCGTTACGTATTTAAAAACTCCTTCCTTGGCAGAAATTGCAACACTGGACTAATCCCTCCCCAGAGACAAGAGGGGCCTGGGCACCTCTGGCAGCCTGTGTCCATGGCCCCTGCCAGGCTTGCAGCCTCTAGCGCTGTCCTCTGACCTCTGACCTCCCAGTCCTCTGGCGCGGCCCACTGTGTCCACACCCTGCCAGCTCATTAGGACCGAGGGCTCTGTTCCCAGTTCACCCCGATCTCAACCTGGCCCAAGGACACCGGCAGGCGGGCTAGTCACTGTCCCTGGGAGGAGGGACCCTGAAGACCTTGATCCTGTCCATGGACAAGCCCTGACCTCCAGTTCACACCCACCTCCGCTGTTCCCTGGTTCATGTGGCAGACGTCTCCGGGCCACATTCTGGTTTTGTTCTGGCCACGTTGGGGTGGAGCCCAGGCTCTGGCCACACAGGCCGGGAGCTTCCTAGGCTGGCAGCAAGACGCCCAGCCGTCCTGCTCAGTCCCTCCCTCCTCGCAGTCTCTGCCTCCCGCTTCCCTCCTCCGGGAAGTGTGTTCCTTTTGACTTTGGACGGGAATGTGTTGCCAGATTCCAACTCTTGGGGCTCTCCCTGCTGATATTATACTTTTGCTCCGCTGGTCTGAGCCCTGCGGGATCTGAGGTCACCACAGAGGCCACAGCTGCCCAGTGCATCCCCACCCATGGCCGTGGGAGTCTAGCGGCTGTGTCTGCCAGAGGCACCTCCCAGGGGAAAAGTTTGTTTTCTGTGAAGAAACCTTTGTGTGTCTGGCTGGACCCATGGCCAAGTATGGCCTGGCTCCCGAGAGATGTGCTACACATACGCGGCCAGGGCACGGGCGGTGGCGGGCGGCGGCTGAATGCACCGGTCCTTCTCAGCCCACATCCAGTCGGCTTCCGCAGCACACTGTGGCTGCTCCTGCTTGCACAGCCCCCGCCTTCCCATCCCGGGACCTGGGCCCTGTGCCCACGCTCTCCCTCAGCATGCTGCTGGGCATCTGTGCCGCTGGGCGGGTCTGTGTCCCCATCCCTCTTGTGGCTTGGGCGCCCCGTCAGTCTTGGTCACTTTGCTGAGATGCACAACCAGGGGCGGGTACTCACCCCATGGGGGTGGGGAGCCTCTTCCACCATGCACGGTTCAGGTCAGCTCCCCAAAGCCTGCAGTGGAGCTCACAAGGCCGGGGAACACTGCCATCACGTCGCTGTGGCATTTTGCCCACACCCCGGTGGATGTCAGGTGGCTCCACTCTGGTGTTTCCAAGGACGTGGTTATGAGCAGGCAGGCACAGGTCTTCTCATAAACATGTGTTCATCTGTCTGGGCCCAAGGGAGACTGCGGTGTCCCTGGCCAGGGTGGCACATGTGGTGCCGAGCGTGTGCATGGCTCTGCGCCACTGGAGCTACAGGGCTCATGCTGAGGGCCAACACCAGCCCTTCTTATGCACTGTCCTAGGGTGGGGAGACTGAGGCCCGCTCTCAGCAGGGCCGCAGGGCTCACCCCACGCCTCTCCCATAGGGCGCATCCGCCAACTGGTGGAACCACCGCCACTTCCAGCACCACGCCAAGCCCAACATCTTCCACAAGGACCCGGATATCAAGATGCTGCATGTGTTCGTCCTGGGCGAGTGGCAGCCGCTTGAGGTATGCTGAGGGGACCCTGGTGGCAGAGGGCGGGACCTCTCCCGAGCATCGGCTCCCGGCTGGGATGGGAGCCGCATCTCCACATGGAGGGAAAGGGGTCCGGTCTACTCAGCAGGGAAGTGGCTCCCCCTCAGGGGACTTTATCTGGCAACCTCACAGGAGGGTGGACCGGTCCACACAGCCTCCCAGCAGGTAACAGATGAGGACCAAGTGTGAAGGGCCAAGGATGTGCCCGTGACGCTGCCAACCGTGGGCTGTGCCGTGTGCTGCAGCTGTAGCCCTGCTTTTCTACTTGTTTGGATGGTTTCTTCAGCGTGGGTGTGAACATCAAAACCATACAGAAATGTACAAACGTGAGGAGTCTCACGGAGCACGGGGGGTGCGGTGTGGATGCTGCAGGGAGCCTACGTTCCCCTCATGGCCCTGTGGTGACCCCTGCATCCCAGAAGGGCAGGGACTCCTCAAGGGGGTGGAAGGCCCTGCTCTGCACTGGGAGTGTGGAGGCCCGCCCGAGCAGCTCCCCTTGAAAGAAGAGCTACTGCCTCCCTTTTGGCTGAGCCTGACCCTATTCCCTCCTGTTGATGTGTACAGAGCTGGCTAGGACTTCTCATTATCCTCTCAATTGGCCTTAAGCAGTGTGTGTTGGTCTAGCCAAGGTACTGGTGGTAGTTTTTGAAGGTGGCATGCATGTTTCCCTGATAACCCACACCTTCCAATATGAGCCAGGTTGAGACAGGACAAAGAGCCAATGCTCCACGGTTTCAGCTGGGATTGAGCCTCGAGATAGAGGCTGTGACTTCCTGGGGCTTGAAAGATTGCACGTCAGAGCTGAAGCACTGGACCCCCCAAATATTAGATACTATCTCAGTAGCATAATGCAAATTACTTCCTCTGAATATGGCGGAGGTGAATGCAGGCCTCCTACCTAGCCCAGCTCACAGTGCTCACCTTCTTCCCACAATTCCCTTCAGTGCTCACCTTATGTATTTATCTTAGTGTCTTTGTTATCACCATGGGTTGTGCTAGGAACGGTAGACTGGAATTCACTTGGTAAAATTCCAGTAGGAATCATAAGTTCAGATCATAAGTTTAGACTTCTTGGGCCAAGATGAGAACCAGGAAGGGACTCTACAGGGAGCACAGGTAGGCTGACCAGGAAACCTGGGCTGGGAAGCTGAAATGACCGCAGAAAGACAGTGTCCCCTCCTCACCCCGCGGCCATTAGTGGAGTGTGTGCTTCAGGGACTCCAGCGTCTGATAAATTTGTTAGCACGGGAAGCCCAGCCTGAGCTGTCCCAGACAGAGGCTTGGTTTCCAGCCCCCAGGCACTGGCTTGGGCAAGAGGACACGGTCAGCCTCACCTAGCCCTTGCTTTGCCCAAGTGCCACCTGCAGGGGACAAACCCGACACTATGTGTGGAGCCCAGGCCGCCTGTACTGCTGGAAATGGTACAGGTGCGGTGCAGCCTGAGACCCACCCTAAGTCCCCTGTGCGCCTGGCCTGCAGCTCAGGGGCCCTGTCTACCTCAGGGACACTCTGAGCCCTGCTGTACAGGGGTCAGCAGGCCGGGCAGCTGCCCTGAGAGCAGAACTGACAGGTCCAGGGGCTACAGCGCAGGCTCTGCGGCATCCTGGGATGGATGGTCCCTGGGCCACGTAGTGTTTGGGGTGTCAGTGGCCAGGGTGTCTCTCGGTGCCCGTGTCGTACAGGACAGCCCTGTGCAAGGGCTCAGCGGGCAGGGGGTGTGATGGCTGCGGGAGCCATCCTGTCTCTCAAGAGCTGTTATTCTCAGTCTCGATCTCTATTTCCCAACAAATATTCCTACTGTTAATAATAATAATAATAATAATAATAATAATAATAATTAATAATAATCAAGGAGGCCTGTGGGCATGCTGGCGCCAGCACCAGGGGAGGCTGAGGCAGGAGGAGGATTGCACGTTCTGGCCAAGCCTGACTGAAATTCGTAGGCGGGAGTACAGACACGACTGAGGAGGGAGTTCAGTGCAGAGGCCGTGTCTCCAGTCCTGAAGTCGGAAAGGAAAAGAAAGGAGGGAGGAGAAGAGTTGACTGGAGGCCCCCCTGCGTCCTCCGGCGTGCCAGAGAGGCGTCTAGCGCCCAAGCTCCTGGTGGTGGCGTGGGCAGAGCGCCGGCCGGCGCACTCAGCGGTCCCACTCTCTCCGTAGTATGGCAGGAAGAAGCTCAAGTACCTGCCCTACAATCACCAGCACGAGTACTTCTTCCTGAGTGAGTGCGAGT
>PVJA010017553.1:0-41375 GCA_004027025.1 Myocastor coypus | reverse complement strand
GGGAGGGGAGGGGAGGGGAGAGGAGAGGAGAGGAGAGGAGGAGGACAGGAAGAAGAGTGTTCAACATCCAAAAATCTAGGAGAG
Source organism: Myocastor coypus (assembly GCA_004027025.1). Classification (NCBI taxonomy): domain Eukaryota; kingdom Metazoa; phylum Chordata; class Mammalia; order Rodentia; family Myocastoridae; genus Myocastor; species Myocastor coypus. The sequence continues at coordinate 41,291 of PVJA010017553.1, read as the reverse complement.
GTCATGGGTGGTGTGTATGCTTATAATTCCAGAACTCAGGAGGCCATAGCAGGAGGAAGATCTCTTTGAATTCTAAGCCAGCTTGGGCTACACAATAAATGCAAGGCCAACCTGAACTATACAGTGAGATCTTGCCTCAAAAAACAAAACAAAATAAAAATACTAAGAGAAAGAGTAGTCATACTGACTTTTCCTTTTTAGTGCATATTTGGCGATTTAATTTCTAATATTCGTGATACCTCTGAATTCTGTTTCTTCCTTTTTGAGCTAGAAGAAACCATGCTGAATTATTTTAGCTTATTCTCTGACCTGTCACCATTCACATCAACAGTGAACAGCTAGTTTTTTCCAGCTACAGCTGTCCTAAATTCAAATAGCAAGGCTTTTGACAGTTTAGCTTTCAGACTGTTGACACAAGTAAAAATTCTTCTGCACTAATTAATCACATAACTAATGGTTACTTCATTCTCAAAAGCAATAACTTGTCCTGTAGATCAACTGTCCTTCCACTGTCATTCAGGCAGGAGTGCCCGGGCTATGAGTAACAACATAGGCCATATGTCTAGTTAAACAACCATTCATTTGAGAGCCAAGGTTTCTGTTTCCTTTGGGATACGAACCACATTTCTCAGAATCTTAACTTCTATAGCTAATGTAATGCCTACTTACCATAAATATCACGGCAAGAAAAAAGAAACGCTACAAGGTAATCACAGATCAAGCAGACAACATTACAATAAAGAGCTAAGAGAAGTAGAACAATTTTATTTGTTTTCAAATGTATGTTTTGAGTACTGGTTACTGAACTCAAGGCCTTTGCACTGAGCTACATTTTAGAATAGGTTCTTGCTAAGTAGCTGCATTGTCCAGATGGGATTCCAACTTGTGACTCTCCTGCTGTACCCTCCCAGACTACTGGGATTACAGGGGCATACTGCTGGGCCTGGTTAAAGTATTAATAGCCCAGCTTTTTTTTTTTTTTTTTTTTTTTTTTTTTTTTTTTTTTTTTTTTTTTTTTTTTTTTTTTTTTTTTTTTTTTTTTTTTTTTTTTTTTTTTTTTTCAGCACCAGAGATTTAACTTGAAACTTTGCTTAAAATTGGGATTTTGTGGGGTGTTTTGTTTTTTTGTAGAACTGGGGACCAAACTCAGGACCTTGCACTTGCCATACAGGCACTTGTGCCCCTGAGCTATCTCCCCAGCCCCAAAATTGGGGTATTTGTTTTTGTTTTTGTGTTTTTGAGGCAAAGTCTCACTATGCAGTTCAGGCTGGCCCTGTGCTCACTTGTGTAGCTGTCAGGCTGGTCTGGAATTCCCAGTAATCCTCCTGTCTCAATCTCCTGAGTGCAGGGATTGTAGGCCTGTGCCACCACACCTGGTTAGCACAGCATTTGATGGTATCTCAGTAAAACCCATTGGCTAATGGCTACAAAAGTAAATACTGAATATTCAATTAAATACTGAGAATTATTTAATATGGAGAAGGCATACCTGACCTCCTCCAATGGACAAGGAATTTTCTTGCTTCTAAGTCCATCAGTGACTTTTTACTGGAGTTCCATCAAATTCAAATATTTTCCTACCCAATAACGGATCATTGTGAATCTAGGTATATGTAGAAAGTTAAATTCAACCTTCCAACTTTCACAAAAGCAGGAGTCAAGAATATGGCTTCCACATTTTCAGGTTCCACAACAGATTACACACTGCATCAAAGATGTTAAAATGATCAGCTAAGCTGGGCATGGTGGCGCACGCCTGTAATCCCAGCACTTGGGAGGCTGAGGCAGGAGGATCGGTGTGAGTTTGAGACCAGCCTGGGTTACAAAAGTGAGCTCAAGGCCAGCCTGAACTGCATAGTGAGACCCTGTCTCAAAAAGACAAAAAAAATAAATAAATAAATAAAATAAAATAAATAAATAAATAAAATAAAATGATCAGCTAATAACAAAGAGGAGGGGAGTGTGTTGGGCGGAACCAACCTATGTCTGTCAATAAGGGACCGGAACACAAATTATGGCTTATTACAGAGAGAAAATGCACAGCTAGGAAAAATAAAGGCCTTTCTGTAAAACAATAGAATTAGTAAGATACTTTAAGTCGAAAAATGTGCAGAGCAGCACTATGCATTCCCTTGATGGACACACGTCGCACCACACATGCACAAACCCATGACCATAAAGAGATGCGCTGCCATAACCAGAAAGCCTGCTGAACACTGGGAACATGCCTGGGATGCCTAAGAAAGGAACACTTATTTTTTTTATTTTTTTATTTTTTTTCTTGTTTCAGAACCTTTGTTTGTTTATTCACTCATTTTTATGGCCAGCTCAGCCTGCCCCAAGGGCAGGGCTGGCGCAGCATGCCGCGTCGAACAGTGGTCCCTGAAGCTGCCCAAGCTTTCCCAAGCAAGCGCTTTAGACCACTGAGCCATCCCACCGGGCCCCAGAACACTTATTTTATTTAGTTTAATTTTCAAACCTGACTCCAAAATATTTTACTTCATTGACTTGGTAGGCCTGGAATCATGTTAAACACTGGGTTGTATGACATAGTACTTCAATCAGGGTTTTAATGTGCATGCTGGAAATTGTTCAGTTACTAGTATCACGTGTCCTCTCAGGGTTCCAAAAGAGTGAAACAGAGACTAACTGTGCAGAACACTCGTGCAATAGGAACTGAGGGCCTGGAAGGCACATTCTCAATGCTATGGTCATTTCCTTTGAATATTGTGCTATTTGAGTATATTGCCTATTGGAAAATGAAAGAAGTAGATAAATCAATAAATCATAAACACTACTGAAGAATTACTGTCACTGGTTTTATTGTCCCTCCTCAATTGGCTATGATACTTCTGAAGAAGTGCTAAGTAGTCATGGCAGCAAACATTTCCTAACAACCTAAGATCACAGCCATGTTTCAAAGGCAGGTCCAGAGCTACAAAGTGAACGCAAAAGATCAAAGCGCTCAAGCCCCACTCTGACAGCACCGGCTGGCCTTTGCAGAGCAGCCGCTTCTTCCTCCACCAGAAAAACGTGCTCTTCAGCTGGGTCATCCTTGCACTCAGAGGCTAAGGCAGTGTTTTGCATTTGAGGGCCCCTGCACTATACAGTAAATGTAAGATTAAATTGAACTAGGTAGTGGGTCACTGTTGCAGGAATTTTCAAAAGAAAGTACTGTTTTCCATTTCACTATTCACTAAACATTTTTCCCCTGGTCTTTCATTCTTTTAAACATACCACAAAAAATTGATTACCCCAATATTTCCATTTAATGAAATAACTAACCAAACCCAGGAAAACAAAACAAGAACCTTACTTCCCCTTTTTAAAAACCTCATACATTACTTTTTGATGTAGTATTATAAAATTATAAGCAGATCACAAAGGGCTTAAGAACTGAGTACTATGCAAAGCTAAAATATGCTTGATACACTTAAGTATACAAATGAAATATTACATAGGAACATTGTAAAGGCCTGAACACTCCCAAATCTTCCCATTTTATTTTGGAAACACTTTAGAATGTTTTAGTGCCTTTTATACAGCTGACTTTACAACTGTAAGTGTACATATCTTTCATGTTGCCAGTAGTTAAATAAGAAATAGAAGCAAGAGTCTCAGAACATCCGGAAAGGGTCTCTGACATCACGTCCTGGGCACCCTCTGCTCTTCCCTGCACTTCCTGAAGCTGTCACGCCTCAGTTCACATGGCAGTGCACCACGGTGGAGACTGAGTTCTCGGACTACAGGAATACCGTCAGGAACACCATCCACCACAGATCAGCCCCCAAAGGGCTACCGAACTGTAATGGACTCCTCCGCATCACCTGGATTCTGCTGCAGAATGCACAACAATACCCTAAATTTAAAGCACAAAGCATCCTGATAATCTTTAATTCTTAAAATCAAATGCTAAGTGGCACAAAGTTTTACGACTGTTCCTTGCTTACAGTTATTTTGAGAGGCCCAATGAAAACCAATGGAACAGGTGGAATGAAGTAGCTGTCATGGTACGCAGTACTCCCTGTCCTGGAAACCACGTAACCTTCCATGCAGCCCATGGTTTCTCATGGTCCTAAAGTTACTCCTTCACTACCACCAGTGCCTGCAATATCTATACATTCAAATCATTCCAAGTATCTGCACGATTCTGGAAACTGTCTCTGTCTTACCTAAATTTCACAGTAATACAAGGAAACAACATATGTAACTTCAAAATAATATAACTTTAAAATACTATTGAAAAATTATATGACTTTAAAATACTGCTGCCAATTTTCTCTTTACATGTGCTAAAAATATCTAGGCAAGTACAAAAAAAAGAATGGGTCTGCCAATTTTTTCCCTAAGAGTAGTGCAAATATTCAAAATGCCTTCAAATAACTTTTAGATTTGCCACTCAAGTATAATCTGCTCAGTCTCCTAAACATGCCACACAAAAGCAATCCCAAAGTATTGTACCTTAACTATGCATATAAAATTTTGAATGTGATTAAAAGTCCAAAAACCTTTCCTAAAATTTGAAGCTGCACTATTTATAACTGAATACCTAAGTTATTCTTAGAAGTGTATTCCTAGACTTTAGAATGATCACAGCACAAACTTTAGAAAATATTATTAAAATCATCTAAGAATCAATTTCTTACAGATAAGATCAGCTCTTAACTCGACCATGGGAGCCATTCTTAAGTACTACCCCTTTCAGAATAGATTGCACTTTCAAGATATTGTGTGATCAACTGGAGTAAGCAAAGTGAAAACAGGTTTTACATATAACATGTGTCCCAATTACAATGTCAGAAGTAAAATGAGCATGTTTCCTCTTTCAGATCACTAGTGTTAGATATTTTCCACTCAAACAAGGTCACACCTTACTTTCCTAAAGAGGAAAAAGTTCCTAGGTCATAAACCATCACAATAAAACTTAGCCTTTTACAGAGTCTGAACAGAAGATAAGGGACAGGTAGCACAGAGTCATGACACACAATTTAAAAATTCGTTTCTTTCCAAACCTGCCAGAATTCTGCTTTTTCAGCTTTGCTCTCTTGACGTCTAACAAAAAATGAAAGCATCTAGCAACTCTCCAGGAAGAAAGAAAAGCACATCTGTTAATGGAGCAAAAGACAGGAAGAACTCACTCCCAGAGTCACTGCAGACCAGGAAACAGACGGAGGTGGTCCTACTAGACAGGGACCCTTCTGTCTCGCCTCAATCTGTTAAAGGAGCGATACAGCAAGTAACAGGCACAGCAGAAAAACAAAGGACGGCTCCTTTCTGACTCATACATATTGTGTTATGATGGCCACTCATTTTAGCACAGAGAAAATCCATTCAGTGGCTCCTACAGTTAGGATGACTGCTGTTGACTCAACTGGTCTAGGAACTACGGCACACTGTGATCAGACCTGGGAATGACAGGGCGGTAGTCTATTTCACATTTAGCAGCTCAATTTCCTGTTTTCCCAGACATCTGAACGAACATACAACTGTAGCAGCTGTTAATGCTCTGGCTCCTGCCATCACTGCTCCCCTTGGGCTCATCAAACACTTCCCCGCTACCGTTTCTCCAGAAATACCAATAGTGTGCGTGTGTGCAAGGTGACCAATCAGCGTGCCGAGCATCCGCCAGGACTCCTAGGTCTGAGTACCTTAACTCTGCCTCCTCGGAAATCTGTTTTATTTCATGCTGGACCATAAAGTGAAATGATTTAACTTTAGCAAGTGTATCAGGAGACATACCAATTATTTGGTGTTAGTCCCTGAATTTTATCACACTGGGAATGAGGCTTTTCAAGTGATGCCTTCAGAGCTATGCCATTTCATCTTTTTTTTTTTTTTTTTTTTTTAGGGTCTTACTACTGAGTCATAGTGATCCTCCTGTTTGTTTGTTTGTTTTTAAGAATTTTTAATTTTATTTTTTTTTCTTGTTTCAGAACCTTTATTTGTTTATTCACTCATTTTTATATTTTTATGGCCGGCTCAGCCGGCCCCGAGGGCAGGACTGGCGCAGCATGTGGTGCTGGAGATCGAACCGCGGTCCCTGAAGCCACCCAAGCTTTCCCAAGCAGGCGCTTTAGACCACTGAGCCATCCTCCTGTTTGTATCTACCAAGGGCTGGGATTACAGATGCACACCACCACGCCCAGCATCACCGGCTCAGCACGCTCTAGAGTGGGGCCCGGCACGAGGGCCCAGGAACTGAACCCTGGCCCCTGTACTTCCCTAAGCAAGCCCTCAATCCGCTGAGCTATATGGCCGACCCTTCATTTCATCTTAAGGTCAACATTATGCAAAACATAATAATCATTACTGTACAGGTGAAACCACATTTTGGACCTGATTATTACAACTGAAGTTTCATTTAACTCTACTTTATGGGCTTGGCTCTGAAATGTTTGCTATTTTCAAAATAACTGCATGGCATTTTCATTCATTTAGCTATCTCCAAAGGAATTTTTTTACAAGCAAGGCAATTAAAAGGAAAACTTCCATCCTATTAACATACTTTTTAAAATATTTTTATAATCTCCACAGCTCTGGTGTTAACTGGAGAAATCCAACAAGACCAAGGCCAAATAAATAAGAGAGAAAAGCTCGAGTCATTCTCCCTGGTCACCTCGCACCCCTACCCTCACTGTTTCACAGCCAGAAACTTGGATGTCTGCATGGGACTCCATTTTTCATGACAGTAGATAAAGTTAAGAAACTGACTCAGCATCAGACCACACTATGCTTTTCCCCTATCAAATTCCAATCAACCCTACCTTTGAGCTATCTCCCCAAGGAGTGTATATTAAATGGAAAATCACAAACAATCAAGATATCTCCAGAAAAGCAGGCCAAACAAAGCAGGGATCCAGATAGCTTTAGTGTCTGAAACTTGGCAACTGTCATTTTTCTAAAGAGCTATGTAACTACCACATTTAAAATATATTAAAAGCTACAACAGAACTATCTTCGATTTTCTATGGGTTGAGCTAAAGAGCTAGCTTTAATCTTTGCTGTCTGACCAGGGAGATGATCAGCCAATTCGAGCTCTTTGTCAAAATACTGAACTCAAACTCAATTCCACTGCAATCTGTCTGAAGTTCAAAAATAGCTTCAAAATATTTAAATTTATGAGCACTGTGCAATTAATGGCTACAAAAAAAATAAAATGGCCCAAGCTCACTGGCATTTTTCTGAAGACTAGCCAGGGCTTCGATGCCTTGTCCAAAGGCTTCGTTCCTCAGATACAGATTGTGTACAAAACTGAAGGCATTTGGCCCTTTATAAATAGTCATGGGAAACTTCACTCTCCCATACTTTTAGTTTGTTTTTATTGCAACAGATGGAGGAAAAATTAGCAAGGCAAAGTCACTTGAAAAAGTCTTGTAAGAATCACACTAATGTTAGAATACTAAAAGTTAACAGATACAAAATATCTTCAGCAATCAAAACTCTTGCTAGAAATTATTATAAACAATTTCACTTATACAATAGATATAGGCTCAAAAACTAGACATGAACTCTTTCTCTCAAATTTTTTTCTGTACATCTTTTCAGTCACCTTTCATGACATTTTCTCCAGCAAATGAAGTCTAGATTTCTCTTTAAGATATACCCCAAGAATATAGTTATATATAAACACCAAAATTCAGAAATGTTCAGGGGGCCAGGGAGATAGTTTAGCACCTAAGCACCTGTCCGGCAAGCGCAAAGTCTTGAGTTCAATCCCCAGTACCATTAAAAAAAAAAAAAAAAAAAACCTAACTAAAATATCCAAGTAGCCAAGGTCATTCTTCAATTAGAAAAATCATTTTGCAAAATCCCTTACTACAAAATATATTTTATTTTATGCAAATATAATATAAATCAGTTCCAACTGATATTTTACTTTGCTATTTACAAGTCTTCTATAGCAATTTTTTTGTTGTTCTGAGGCTCAAACTCAGCCTTGAACATGCCACAGCAATACACCAGGATCTACACGCCCAGGCCTTTTTATTTAGACACAGGGTTGCTAAATTGCAGAATTTATGATCCCCTGCCTCAACCTTTAGAGTAGCTGGGATTATAAGTGTGTTCACTATATCAGGCATAAATTTTTAATTAAGTAATTACTACCTCATTTATTTATTTAATAGGTCAGGCAAGAGGAGTCAGAAGCTTTCTGTATACCCACAGGGCAAATATTTCTAATATGCAGGTCATGTGGTCTTTACCTGGACTCTTCAACCATATTAAAGTAGCTGTAGACAGTACATAAATGATGCAGACATTTCTCCCAAAAAGATATGCCAATGACCAAATGAAGATACATGAATGATAAAATTAATAATCATTAAGAAAATGCAAATCAAACTCATTTAGTATAGTTTATAGTAGCAAACATATTGGGCCTAATGATAAGGTACCTCAAGTTGGATCAGAGCTTGTTTCTTTTTTTTTTGTCTTTTTGAGACAGGGTCTCGCTATGCAGCTCAGGCTGGCCTTGAGCTCACTTTTGTAGCCCAGGCTGGTCTCGAACTTGCACCGATCCTCCTGCCTCAGCCTCCCGAGTGCTGGGATTACAGGTGTGCGCCACCACGCCCGGCATTGAGCTTGTTTCTAATATTCATCTATATACTAGATTTGTTCAACCTTGATTTATTAAGTTCTCTAATTGTAAAATGATGCTAAAACACTTCCTCAGAAAGTGGTGAAAACTTAAAAATACTGGAAAGGAATAAAAAGAACTTTTAGACCAGTAAGATAGCATTCCTGAAATAATTAATAGCAACTTCTACACCAGCTTAAGACTCATCTTCATCTCAGTTATTAACAGCTAAACAACAGGTTGGGGAGACAACTCAGCAGTCTAAGCACATGCCTCGCAAGCACAAGGACCAGGTTCGATCCCCAGTACTGCATGTGCTAGCCTGCACCAAGCTGGCCACTGAAACCGGACATGGTGGCACATGCTTGTAATCCCAGTGTTGGAAAGGATAAAACAGCATGGTCACTAAGAGTCAGAGCTGCCTAGTGAGACCCTGTACAAAATAAACAAATCAATAAAAGATTTAAAAATAAATAAATAAAACAGCTGATCATCAAGTCTCAGATTTAGCTGCATATGACCAGCACCTGAACAGTACTTTACACCTAAGGAGGCCCTGGTTCCTGCCCAAGCCAATTAAAATTGGAATGGGGAGAGGCACGAGGGCATGGCATGGCTATTTGTCTTGCAGTTCCCCAGGTGGTTCACATGTTTAAGCATGAGGATTTAACATTTTACTAGCAAGGACTCAGTTCTAACCATCAGCAAAGCTTTAGAACTAACAACGCACCCAAATAAAACCTTAAGACGCAAGCAGCTAAATCATTTCTTCACTTTTCCTAAGCCTTCAGTTAGCTGACCGCTCAAAAGTTGGAAAATTACACAGTGGGCTTTTTTATTCCCTTTGCTCATTCCATGTTTGATTCTGAATCAAAACATAAAGATTCCTCAAAGCAAGGCCACTTGAGCTTTTGATGTTCATTTTTCTAAGAGTCTAATAAAAAAAGAAAAGCCTATCTGGATAAGGAAAGAACACTAACATGTAATTTTAGGGTCAAACTTGATGTCAGCAATCATATTACCTTATCTAAGTGATTAATCTCACTCATGTCACTAATTTATGACACAATACAAAGATGTAAAAGTTAGAAGCGCTCATGACTCAGTACCCGCAATCTACTTGAAGGCATCCGTATCTTCCTCTAGAAAATCCTTTTCATGCCTTTTTTTAACTGATGCATCTTGAAAATTCTTTTTCCACTGACAAGAGTCAGTGACCACAAAGGGACCTAAAAAAAATGAGGCATGCTTTGACTAGGGAAAGATGATGGTACTTCAAAAGATGAAACCCGATATTCCTGATCCTTCAGATCCTTCAGAGCAGTGGGGGCAGAACTTTCTGTCCCCTGCTAGGCAGGGTCTGTGTCCCTCCTCAGCCTGAGGCAGTTGCTGCAGATGGACTATCTGTCAGCCTTCCTCAACCCCTTAGTAAGAGACCCAAGACTCAGGGCAGGATGAAGAAGGATAGAAGAAATAAAGTAAGCACAAAGGAGACAAAAGAATCAAAAATTCTAAAATTGTATTTCTTTTTAAAGGTGCAGTTTCAGAACAGAAGCCCAACTTATTTTTTTCCTTTTCCCAAAAAAGCAAACATGGGCAACACCCTTTCAGCTCCATCCTCTTTCACTCACAAAAGGTCCTCTCGCTCAGGAAGGGATCCTCTTGGCATTTCCCACGGAAACAGCTGAACATCTCCCACTCTCGAAGACTTAAGACCGAAACGCATGGATTACCAAATTCCAGATTTCCACCTCTCCAAAAATATGTAAATCTCCGGTTCCCCCCAGTATTGTGCTTCACTCATCTGAGCACTGACATCTACTCCTTTTTTCCCTATATTTAGGACAGGTCTGCATGGTCTACACGGTCTCACTAGGTAAACTGGACTCATGTTGATTCTCCTGTTCTCAGTCTCCCAAGAGCTGGGATTATAGGCGTGTGCCACCATGCCCAATCTCAATCAAATGTGGCAGTGCACCCTAATGGCGGGGTCAGCAAGGCAGGCTAAGAATGAAACCCAGAAAAAAAAAAAAAAAGAATGAAACCCAGCCGCTGTGCTCAGCCTAAGCAGTCACTTTAGTCCACTGAGCTAGCTGGCCAGCCCTTCACATCCACTCTTCAGTGCATCCTGTATCTTCCTCTCATAAATCCTTCTCATGTTTCTTTAAAAAAAGAAGAAATTTACTTGGGTAAATTCACTGTAGAAAATATCCTCACACTTGCAGGAATACATTCTAAAGCCACCTGTCAATGAGATACACAGCACTGAATTCCATATAGATTATCTTTTCCAATGCACACATACCTAAATTTAATTTATAAATTGGGCCCAGTAAAAGATTAGCAATAAGAATAATGATCATTCTAACAAAACTTCTAAGAATGTGCTCTTTCAATATCTTACTGTACTTTCATTACAAAAAGACCCTTTATTGTCTCTTTGGCATATCTGAATATTCAACAAACTTCACTTATCTTGGCCTTTGGAGCAATATTTAATAAAATGAGTTATCTGATCCTCAAATATTGTGGAACCAGACAGCCAATCTGAGAACTGAGACAGATACTAAGTGACTAATTTGTGGGTAGCATATACAGCATGGATATGCTGGACAAAGGGTTGGCTTATGCCCTGGGCTAGGTAGGTTAAGCCTGAAACAGGATGGGGAGAGATTTCATCATGCTACTTAGACCATTACAGGAAAGTCTGGCATTTCTAAATTATTTCTGGAATATTCCACATGATATTTGTGGACCATGGCTGACCACAGGTAACTGAAACAGAAAAAAAAATTCCAATAAAGAGGACTATTGTCTTCAGGCATCCACAGTAGAAACTGAAATACAAGCCATAAATGATGACCCATGCCTGTAGTATCAACATTTGGGGAAGATGAGGCAAGAGAACTGAAAGATCAAACCCAGCCTGGGCAACTTGGTGATTTATTGAGATCTAATTCAAAAAATAAAGATAAAAATAAAAGGCTGGGGATGTAGCTCTGTGTGAAGGTTTTAGATTCAATTCTTAGTATAAAAAAATAAAGCGGGGAAGGCTGGGGAGATAGCTCAGTCCCTGGTACGGCATACTCTGTCAGTAATGGAACCCTGGGCTTTCTGTGCCGGCACCCAAAACCTGGCATGGTGATGCACATCTGTAATCCTAGTGCTGGGGAGGCTGAGTCAGGAAGATCACAATCAGTCTGTGCTGCTTAGTGAAACCCTACACCAAATAAGTAAATAAAAAGGATTTTAAAAACAAAAAGGGAATACTTGTGGTTAACACTTTCACTGTATACAATTTTCTCACCAGTGTCTCCAATAGTATTGCTGCCTTTAGAACAAAGCAAAACACACACACCAACAGAGTATTTCCACTTTGTAAGAAAATAGTAAGTGATTATGTTTTGTTGTTGTTTTGTATTATGGCCAGCTCAGCCTGCCCTGTGGGTGGGGCTGGCATGGTATGTGGTGCCGGGGATCAAACTTCGGTCTCTGTGATTGTCTAAGTTTGCCTAAGCAGGAGCTTTAGACCGCTGAGCCATCTCACCAGCCCTAATTATGGTTTTCATCAACATGACTATGCAAATTAAACTTTCACATATAAACTATATCCATACGCATTAGGTAGATATATACATATAACACATTTGAATATAAGTACCATATATGATAGTATATATTATATATGACTACTGCTAGAAAGACAACAACTTAGACTAATTAAATTTAGTACAATTTTTTGAGCAAAATAAGGTAACAAAAAAAAAAAAAAAAAAAAAAACTGGGAAGTTGGGCACTTCAAGAACCACAACAGGTGTTTGCAAACTCTAACCAACAATACAATCTGACATGTCTAAAAAAAACTCCCAACGTTGAAAATCCGTATCTTAATCAACTAGTAAAATGGTTGCAGGCTAACTAGTTAATGGCTTACAGTTTAACCAATTATTGACTACAAGGCCTTCTATAACTGAGCAGCTCCATTACTGTGTACAAATCTTAGATTGGCTTGGCCTGTTAGGCCCAAGACAGAAGCTTAGTCCAAGTCAATGGTCAGCTAACATTTTCTTTAACAGTAGAGATGTGCAGAGTTGCATGCTAACTTCAATCTCAAGGGAAAACTGAAATTGTGATTCAATAGCTTTTGGAGCCTAAACTCTTGGCCACATTTCTAATACCAAGCTCTTGAGATACAGAAATGCACGCCAGGTGCTTCTGCATAATATTAAGAACAAGATCTAATCTAATGGAGGAAGGTGAGGAGTCAAGACACAGCACTGGAGACCAATGCAAAAGACACTAAGGATGCTTGCTGAATCAGACTCCTCCGGAGGGCAAGGACTTTGCCAGGCTGACCCTAGGGCAGCCCCAAGCTCTGCATGCTGCTGCCTGGCCTACAAGGAAGGCATCTACACAGGTAACTGAAATGATGCTAGGCATGAGTTAAACTGTAAAGGCACCAGAAGTGATTTTTTGTTGTTTTGCTTTTTGAGGCAGGGTCTTGCTATGCAGTTCAGGCTAGCCTTGAGCTCACTTTTGTAGCCCAGGCTGGTCTCGAACTCGCACCAATCCTCCTGCCTCAGCCTCCCAAATGCTGGGATTACAGGCATGCGCCAACACGCCCGCCCAGCTCCAAAAGTTTTTAAACATCCTTGTGATGTTACAATTCTTCAGAATGTTTCAAAGAAAAGTAATAGCTGAGGGACCAAAGAATACTGTTTTCCTAAAAGAATCAACCATACCCTCCATGTATGCAAAAAGGAAGATAGCAAGCAATTTTCTCTAAAATGCATTAAAATTTGTTTTTAATTACCTTTGTGTTTTTAGTCTGCTATCTAAAAAGCATAATAGCTGTGAGTGGGTGTATAGAAGGAAAGTTATTTAGCTCACACTTTTAGAGACTGCAAGACCAAGATCCTGCAGGTCTATCAGTTGGACCCCAGTGAGACCCTTCTGGATACATACTACTATGGTGGCAGGTGTGATGCCACGAACAGCTGCGAAGCAAGACAGAAAGCCAAGCTCACACTTGAGCTACTCACTTTCAGGGTAAACAACCTATTCCTCACTAAGCATACATTAATCCTTCTTTCTGACCTAATGGCTTGTGTCTCTTCCCAATACTGTTACACTATGATTCTTTTTTCTCTTTTGTGAGTGGGGCTGGAGGTACAACTCAGGACCTCGCACTTGCCAGCCAGGTGTTCATGCCCTTGAGCTATCTCCCCAGCCCATCAAAGGCTCATGTACTAGACACTTGGCCAATAATGTTACACTGAAAGTCAAGTTTCTAGTGCATGAGCTTTTGACACAAATAGCAGGAAGCCACAGCAATAATATGATTCAACCCATGTGGGTTGTCAAAATGTTGGGTTTTTTTACATCACATCATATTCAAGACTGTTCAAAGCTATGAAAACTAAGAACTAGACAACCAACATCCTAGATTTTCTTCCAGGTGTTACCACCACTCTCCTCTGGGACCTCAGCAAAGTGTCTCTGGTCTTCAGATTCTCATTTGTAAAATACAGAGCTGCACTAAGTTTTTTTAAATGATCTGTTACAACAATGTAAACCTTGGAAAATTACAGAGGACTTCTTTTGAACAGTAATATCCAAGGATAAGGACTAAAGTAGGCCTCACTGGCTGTTAGAATGAGTCATGGTATAATTAGTCTTATAGCATGGGATTTATCTCCAAAACCCAACAATTATATCACATTAAGACTGCTCTCTGTTACCTCCCAAATATTCTTATTTAGGATAAACTTGTCCATAGTTTAAAACGTTTTAATATTCTGGGTTCTTCAGAAAGAACAAAAGCAATATGCAATACTGGACAAATATTTCACAGGCACTGGGAAAAACTGCTGGGGGGGGGCAAGTGGTAGCAGACAATTAGAAGGTAATGATATGGAAGTATTCTGTTTAGTAAACATAAAAAGCACTGATAACTTTTCTGAATAATATGAGGCAAAAGGGTAGACTAGAACGTTGAAATACTTTTCCAGATGTTAAGTTTACAGGAGAGGGCAAATGTCCTTCAAAAACATTTTCTTCATATTTGAAAAATTAGAAATGTGTGCTCTTAAGGCAAAGAACTTACCGGTTTAATCTTTCAATTATCAAAAAGTAAAATCGAAGGACTATAGGCATGCTTCTCACTAGAAAGATCATTTCATTCCTTCACCACAGAGCCATCTAAACTCATCTCCTGAAAAGTAGCACTGATTTCTACACATCTTTGCATTCTATGTGTGTATTTTTTTTTTTTTTTTAATGGAACCTTACTGAACTTAATCCTCCTCCCAATCTGCCAATTCAACTCTCTTATTTTGTTGTTCCCGGACTGAGTACTCTGAAAGCTGTTATGTAAATCTCAGTTCCATGAAGATACCTTGCTTCTACACCCCATCCATCAATGTATTTCTATAGTCATGCATCCTAATATTAAAATATATGGAAGAGTGGATGTTAGCTTCAACATGAAAAACCTGGGGGAAAAGGAAGTCAACAGCTGTAGGTTATTTGTCAGAGGGAGAAGATAGCAAATTGTAGTAAAACTAGAATTCATACTCCACGTTTCCTCTACGTAAGCATGTCTCTAAATGTCTTTTAGATTACTCATGTTGCTCTGAGACTACTCTATGTTCCCCCCAGACAACTGCCAATGGTCTCTGATGAATAAACATGCTGTGACTTGCTCTATGCAAAGGCTTGTCATGTTCCAGGGAAAAACTGACTTCTTTGCTCTTAATCCAGAAAAAGAGCCCAATTCTCATTCATTAGATTCAGTGTCGATTTTTCCTTTACCTTTCTATTCCTGGAATGTTTGTTTTCTCCTTAGGGCATTTCTGTGTTCAGATGAAGAAAGAAACGAAACTCTCAGTGAAGGAAACAGTTGAAGGAAAAAGTTATATTACAGCAACGGGGCGCGCGCACACACACACACACGTTCCTGCTGAGCTACTTTAACCACCGTCAAGGTTATTCCCAGGCTCTCCTCATCTCTTGCAGAACTACCTGTTCTCATTCCTGTTTACCCAAACGCTTAGTGGGGTGACTATTAGCATATCTGGCAAGGAGGCATGCTTTATTTAATATTAACTCGCTATGTGACAGCCCCCTCCAAAGTCTTCTCTAACACAGGAGAACGGAAGGAAAGAAGAGAAGTGTGTGCAGTGTGACTCCGCGCTCGGCTGTGGTATGGGCAATTGGCCACAGGCACACACACACCCCCCAATCACGGCAGCTCCCGGGCACTCCCGCTCTGCTCCCGGAACTGTCATCGGGTGACAGCTGGCACATCCTCCTGTGGCCCACCACCCGCTTTGAGAAAGCCCCATCCTCCCCTCCGTGCAGTCACCTTGCCAGGGGCCTTAGGTCGTGGCCAAGGAAACTTTCCTTTCCCAGGGCTCCTACAGGTATTGTCCCCTCCACCGCAGCTTTCCAGCGCCAACAAGGGGCCCTTTGTTACATGCTGCTCCCGGACTCCTCACCCAGTTCCGGGCACTCAGCTGGCCTTTTGCAACGGGGGGCAGCTGTAGCAGGGCACAACTGGCCGGAGCTCCCCCGGGGCTGCCTCCGAGAAGGCCGGCAGGGAGCCGCTCCGGCCGCGTGTCGGAGGGTCGGCAAAGCCAGGTTCCCGCGGAGCCCGGGGCTGGAGCCTGGGGCCGGGGGCGAGGGCGGGGGCGCGGCGCGGCGGCTTACCCGGGCGGGGCGGCGGCGGGCGCGCTCGGGTCTCGGCGCTCCATCGCCCGGCGGGGCGCTGCGCGGGCTCCGGCTCCGAGGCGGCGCGTCACGGCTGCGGCGGACGAGGACTGCGGGTCAGGGCGGGACGCGCCTCCCAGGCCGGCGCTGGGCCGGCCGCCGCAGAACCCGCCCGACCCACTCCCGCCCGGGGCGGGCCCGCCTCCCGGTGCGCTCCCACCTGCGGGGCCGGCCTGCGCCTGCGGGCGCCGCCGGAGAGCCGGCTCGCCGCGGTCCCGCCCGGGGTGCCCGGGCCCCGCCGCGCGCAAGACGCAGCGCCCCGGGAAAGTTTCCCCGAGCAAAGCTGGGGGCCCCGGCCGGTCTCCTCCCACCAGGGCGCCCTCGCGCTCTCCCGAGGGCACGGAGGCGCGCCCGCCCCGCCTCCCGCCGCCCACTCACTCTGCCCCATGGCCCGCGAGCCGGCACTCCTGCACCACGCCGCCCGCCGCCCCGGACTGAGCTCGGGAGGCATCGGAGGAGCGAGGCGGCCAGGCGGGGAGCCGGGGCGGGCGGTGCGCGCGGCGAGCCGGAACTCCTTCCTGCCCTCGGGGCTGCGGGTCGGGCCCGCGGCGCGGCCCGGCGGAAGGACCCGGCGGGAGTTCCCGCTCCGGCCGCTAGGGCGCCGCGCCCCAGCACAGGTGGGCAGCGAGGCACCTGGTGGGCCGGAGGGGCGCGGGCCTGCAGCGCACCGGCCGGCCCAACTCACAGCCAGACCTTCGGCTCAGGATTAAGAAAAAAACAAAAATTATTTTGATTTAAAAAAAAAAAAAAAAAAGCACAGCTGTGACAGCGATTTTTCTAATTACAGGCACGTTTCAGCTTGCCCTGTGCTCCGCGGTGTGCTCCGCGGTGTGCTCCGCGGCATTTTCTTTTTATTTTAAACTAACAGCTGTAACCTAAAAGCTGGACGTTAATATGTGTGATGACAAACCATAAATTTAGAGATGAATGATTTTATCCACCCCTTGGAAGTTTTAGGGGAATAAAGGATTCACATAGACAGCAATGTGTGCTCCATTGTACCTCGTAGTTCCAATCTGCCTGCCCTTTAGAAGATTCTTCACATCTGCCAACCGGTATATTGGCATCCCTCATAGACTATTCTCCCAAAGGACAGTTGTTTCAAGATGTAAGCCACCTTAATGGATCCAAAAATTTACTTTCAGAAAAGGTGAAGTTTAGAAATTAACCGAAAAATACAATTTAAAAATAAATGTGTTTGGATGGGGCCCGGTGGGATGGCTCAGTGGTCTAAAAGCGCCTGCTTGGGAAAGCTTGGGTGGCTTCAGGGACCGCGTTTCAATCCCCGGCACCACATGCTGCGCCAGCCCTGCCCTCAGGGCGGGCTGAGCCGGCCATAAAAATGAGTGAATAGACAAACAAAAGTTCTGAAACAAGAAAAAAAATAAATAAATAAAATAAAAAATTCTAAAATTAAAAAAAAAAAAATGTGTTTGGAATGAACTTTTGGAGAAACCGTCCAGGAAAAACTTCTGGAAGATCACCTCTACTGTCATACTAACATCCCAGAAGGATCAGGGCTGGCCAAGTCTCCCTGATAGTAAAGCATGGAAAAGTATTAGAATTAATGATCAAGTATTAAAATGAAAGTGATATTTAGAATCTCCGTTTGCTTAAATGCCCCTTTAGTTTTCTAACCATTAAGAGCAACAACCAAAGGGCTAGAATTAAGTAAAATACTACATACTATCTGGTTCTATGTCACTTGTGCATTGAGCCTACTTTATATCTTTCAACCTGTAATATAATCCTCTTAGCGCATCCTTGCATTATGAGATGAAAAAGCGGGACTAGTTCAAATTACAGTATCACAAAAAGTTGCTTTTAAATATTCTCACTAATATTAATCAGAGCAAGTCATTTAAATGCCACTGGATTTTAGACTTTAGGCAGTAACTTAAACAATTTCATGAATCATTTCTGCCTCTAATGAGGAGACTTTACAGCTACCTGCAAATAGACAATGTAGGCAAATATTGAGCAACAGTGAAACTACTTAAAGTCCATAGCTTTCAATCACAAGATCAAGATTAAAGCTTTAATTACTTTCAACCTTAGTTCATGACATATGGGTAATGTTATGGATCCATTAGGCTAATCTTAAACATAAAACATTTTCGTAACATTTCATAACTGCTGAAAGCATTTTCCACACCCATCAAGTTTTCCAGTACTTCTTTTGGTCCGAGATATAGGAAAGGCTTATATTTTCCGTGCCGCTGAAAGTAGGCATGGCCACGTGATGTACTTGGGTAAGTGAACGATTTCATCTTCTGGTGGAGTCACTTCAGGGCCACGGCTTCTGCTCCCACGGAAATGTGCTTTCAGATGGTGTTGGCTGTGCAGACAGGAAGGGGACTTGGGATTGAGGGAAGACAGGAGGGAGAGGGTGGAAAGGAGAAGTGAAAAAATAAATTGCATTTTAAAAATAGTCTGAATTATTTTTAAAAAAGTAGATTAACTTTTAAAAATACTCTCTTCTAAGCCCAAAACAGAAAAGGAAAAATGGAGGCAGCATAAAGCCCAAGTATCCTGGAATGCTAAGCTGCTACCCTGAACACAGCTGCCTGGGGCGACAGTAGAATCTGCATAAGCAAGAAATAAACTTAAGTGGGGTTAAGTCATTGAAATATTGACAACTTTGGGAAACAATTAGGCTTGGTGTTCCTCTCATTTGGGACTAAACTACCTTGTAGTCTGCTGATTGCATAGTCAATTAACAAAACAGTAATCACAGTTGCTATACACCTCTTTACATGGTAGAAAATTGCTTCTTCTCAGTCATCGCTTTAATAGAAAACTGTCTCAGAATTGCTCAAGTTTTTGAGATTTTTTTTTAATGTTATGACCATCTCAATCTGCCCTAGGGGTTGGGGGTGGCACAGCACGTGGTGCTAGGGATTGAACCAAGCTGTGGTCCCTGTGGTTGCCTACGCAAGCGCTTTAGACAACTGAGCAGACTCACAGGCCCCTGAGATTTTGACTAAGATTCCTGTTTGAAAATCTCCCCTTCCTCTACTCTATCCTATAATTGTAACTGCACCGTCTCAGATAGAGTCACTTCAGGAAGGCTTTCCTGACTGCACAATAGAAGCAGTGCCTTTGGGAGCCCCATCAGACAGACTGTCAGGAGGGGCAAGGCCCCTAGCACTATTTCAGCTATTCATTTACACCATGGCAGAGGTAGAGGAGTTTGATGGTAGAGGAGGGATGGTATCTTGTCCTTATCTTCTGACAACAGAGCCCAGAACAAAGGAGGCACTCTACAAATATTTGTGGAATGAAGAAATGGCAGATGCCTTAAAGTTTTCGCTCAGGAGAATCCTAAGAGGAACGTAAGTCGTGGAAGTATGTAAAGAGGCTGGCAGATCACTTAAAATGGAACAAATTAAGGGTGAATTTGAGCTAATGGGAGAAAACTGGTATTACCTCATAAGGTCAGTGTCAAAATTACATGCAGGAAGATCTGTTTTGCTCTCTATATTTCTTCAGCTGATAATCTGTGGTAAGGGTTCTCATTTCTACTATATAATAATAAAAGGAAAATTTACATGCTTAATTATGTACTTACATGAAAACAAGATAAACACTAGTTAAACAGAGCAACACCAACTTTATTTTTAAAGTAGAATTAGGGTTTTCATGAATGCTTTGTAAACAACTCAAAATAATGAAAAAAATGTTCAATGTAAGTGTGTCTTTATCCAACTATAAGATCCACTGAAAAGTTATTAAACTGAAAAATTGCACTTCAAAGGAGGTTAATGTCCTTCTGTGTATTTCACTTTTAGAGCTTGCAAGCTAAAGGAGGTGCTTACTTGAAATCTTCCTAGATTGGGGTGTGTGTGTATGTGTGTGTGTGTGTGTGTGTGTGTGTGTGTGTGTGTGTGTGCGTGCGTGTGTATGTGTATGTGTGTGTGTTATTAACTGAGCATCACAGGGGTTAAAATCTCAGGCTCTACAGCCAGACAGATTTTGATCAAGGCCCCTGGCTTTTCTGGATGTCATTAGAATAGTAACTTTTTTGGCAAGGAGTTCAGTTGAGTTAGGATAGCAGATAAACATAGATGTAAAGTTCTAATTTTAAAATTGTACTTGTAAGAAAACTATAGTGCTGGGACACAAGCAAAGTGGCCTAAGGTTAAAGCGTCTTTTCCCCCTCCTAGGACTCCTTCCTTCCAAAAAATTATTGAGCTTTATTGATATAATAAGGGCCAGCTGGATAGCTCAGTGGATTAAAGCACCTGCTTAGGTAGACATAGGGACCGGGGTTAGAGTCCAGGCGTGGTGGCCCACAATCCCAGGATTTGGGAGGCTGAAAACAAGAGAATCACTATGAGTCCAATCTATGTAGTGAGACCCTATAGACCATGTACGAAATACATAAATAAAAAGATATAATAAGACTGTAAATGAGGTCCGTACCTTCTTCACCTAAAATTGAACCTCTGCTTTTCTACCACAGACTGTCAGCCTCAAGGAAACAGCAGTTAGGTGGGTCACATGTCTCTAAACGTGGAACACATGCAAGTCACTTGCATTCTGACCTAGACCACTACCATACCAAGTATTCGAATGATGGTAGGAACACACATCCTAGATCAGCTGCCTTGGGGATACCCCTGATGTCACATCCATACCCACAGCTCAGACTATAATGCACCTCTCTCCTAATGGCATGCACACCCTTCTGAATCAGTCCTTATTCGATTCTACCTAATAAATCTGTGTGTGCCTCTTACAGATGCCTCCTGAAAGTCTTCCTCTGGGACAAACATCAGTGACCTCACTGCCTACTCCATGAACAGGTTGAGCTGAGGTCCCATCTCCTCTTTGAGGAGACCCCCTGTCAGGTGACTCAGTGAGACAGAATAAGTGCTAAGTAATGGCAATAGAGGCTCTTTTCAAAGGAAAGTGACAAAGACCAGCACACTGTGTCTTGCTGAGACTCTGTAACACAGAGCCTGCCTCTTCCCAGTTGAGCCCTGGCTTCCGGCTCTGTGGAGATCTTGATGCCACTTAGTAGTGGCATGTCCACCTCCCTTATCACTGGGAAGAATTTAGACATATTTTATTATCTGAGTGCCCTTTTCTCCATCTATATTGAATACCGAAGCTCACTGTGTTAGGAACTATTGAATCCATATATAGAGACTATTAATTATAGGACCTTACAAAATGTTTTCACTTATCGAGTCAGTTTGAGCCCTTTAAGAGTTTATAAAACTGTGCATGGTGGTGCATACTCTTAATCCCAGCGCTCAGAGGCTGACAGGCAAGACAGTCAAGGTGATTTCAAGGTCAGCCTTGGTTTCATAAGCCAGTTCAAGGCTAGTCTTCACTGCATGGCAAGACTGTCTCAAAAACAAAGCAAAGCAAAACAAAACCCAAATCTAAGAACTAAGTTCTTATAAAGATAGACACTCATCCTTCATTTATCATTCTAAAAATTGTACCAGTCACTGGCCCTAAGTTTTCTTAGTAGTATAAAAGTGAAACTGGAATAAAAATCTTTATTTCTTAGCAATTTTAGTTTTTATTTTCTAGTGACATCATAGTTACCTTGTTGCAAGTATTAATAGCCAACTCAAGAAAATAAATATTGCTCTGTCAGTAGCATGCTGGATACCTTTTTGCCATCTCTGAATTCTAGGTCAGAGACAAACCAACCTTGCTATAAGGAGCCACTTTATTTGTGGGAGACGTTTTGTTTGTGGATATGCATAGTTTCATCCAAAGAATGTAATCCAAACAGAAAAATTCAAGGATAATCAGAAATTCAGATACCTTCTAGAGTGGGCATTCAGATCTGCTCCTTGACTAGTCAAGAACAAAGATGCTATAAAGTGGGAAGTCTTGCTAATAATGCATATGCAACTGTGGAATCCAAGGACCACCTAAGATACATAAAAAACTCTAGAGAACATGCTGTCTTATGTACAGATCCATCCCATTGTTGTAGGCAACTGAATTAGAGATTATAGGTGGTCAGACAGGGACTGGCCTTCAAGGAGACAACACAGAAGACAAGATACATTGCAACTGTGAGAGAGATGGTTGCTCCAGCTGTAGGCCCGACCAAAGATGGAACAAATGCTCACCTCCCTAAAGATGACCATCCGGGACTGATTATCACCTTGAGGAAGCCAGGAAGGGTCACAAATCGAACTGCTACCAGATACTAAATAAAGTCCTGTTTTGTATTCCCGCCTGCTTGCTACATGTGGTTCACTTCCCCATTTGACCCTAGATTTAATCAGTTTTACCTGAGCAAGGACCCTTGTAAACTTATTGGCTGACCCAAGTTTTGTCCAACCTCATGCCCACCTAAGTGAGTCCCCATGTTCTCCACCACAGACATGCCTCACCACATGGCTTTACTCTGTAAAAATCCCTGAGACTGGTGGCTTCCCAGGGCACCCGGCTCAGGTCCCCCTTCTGTCCCTCTCAGACAGAAGCTTTCTTTTCCCCGATAAATCTTTTCTGCTCTCAACATCCATTTGCTCCTAAATTTTAAAGAACATGAACTCATCCTAGGTACCTTTCACATTGAGTTTTATTCCCCTATATCACTATGGGAGATGTGTCCTTCCTTTCAATAACATGAAGGGAAGAAAACAAAACAAACAAACAAAAAGCAACCAGACAAGGAAAATTCCAAAATATGTATGTGGAATGGTGATAGAAGAGAGCTCAGCTAAAAGTCCATCTAGTATGTAGACATAAGTATGTTCCACGCATATCAAGAATAATGTTAGCATTCATTCAGGTCTATTTGAGCTATTTTGCTCTCATGACTTGCCGAAGTGCAAAACATATAACAGAATAGCACAAAGGATGGTATCACAAACTTACTGGATATATATCCATGTGTGAACTTAAGGTTTTTCCAGAGTTTATCTTGAAAGTGAGAAAATAACATCAATTTCATAAAGTGGCTAAAAAAATTAAAGGATAGTCAACAGAGTTAGTGTACTGTCTAGTATATGAACAACACAAGGAGCTTTAGCTCACAGGTTGTGGAGGTTTCAGTCCATACTCAGCAGGGCCCAGCCCAAGGCTGGGCCATGGCACAGGGGCAACAGTTCAAGAAAGCAGAAGACAGCAAAAGCAATAAGACCCAAGAGGGAGCAGCCCTCTTTTTCCTCCTTTATATTGTATGCAAGCTATCCACCCACACTATCTCTGAGCCCTCCTCTTCAGCAAATTCAGGATGTTTACAAAGTGAGGATCCTGGCTCCCTGCTCAGTAACTCCATTCTCATGTGGGCACAATGTATCAACTATTAGTATGGTAACATAACTCTTCTAGATCTTTATGATTTACCACCTTCATAAAGTGAATTATTTTAGTCAGCAAAGAAACATTCTCCTATAAAGACCAAGGAATGTGTTAAGTAAATATACAATTAAGTCTATAATTTTAAAAAACCATGAAAATTGGATGATGAACACCTTTTTCTGAAGGTGTTAAAGGAGACAATACTGAACCATGTCAACTTTAACTCCTGAATTCCGTAACAGCATGGCAACTATTTGTGAAGATCTATAACTTTTATTTGTAATGCGGCTAAAATACTCTTTTACATCTGGCAAAGACAGGGCCGCTTTTTCTCAATGCATTTGGATTTAGATTAAGTACTGCCGTATCCCTTCACTGTACTTCTTATGCGTGTTACAAATTCTGCAATCTGCCGGGGCCACAGAACACACTGAGCTGTTGCTAATACCACTTCAACACCCAAGAGTTTCCTTCCAATTTTTTCTGAAATGTCTCACTTTAAAAGAAAAAGAAAAAGGAAAAAAAACTGTATCAGAGGAAGTTGGGAAATTTAAGAAGTGGGCAAACCAGGCTACTGATGCTTTCAGAATATAATCCTTTCATTTGCTTCAGTTGACACTGGTTACAAAACCCAGCAAAAAACAATAAGTGATCTGTCAGTATTCAGTGTTAGCATGTCATCCAAGTTTCAAAGTCAAGCCAAGTTAGTTCTGTGACTATAAGAACATCATTAGGGAATTATAATTTCATATCTGAAAGATTTGAAAATAATTTTTTCAATTTTTTTTTCAATAAGATGGTGATAGAATAACATGGTAGTGTGCTTTTCAGACCTGGAATTCAGTGAGCTCAAATCATCTATCACATTTATCAGAAAACTGAGGCTTGTAAGTACAATTGGCTAGAGTTAATAGATACACATACAACTGCTCCATCAAATTTCCTTATGTCAAAATGATAGTTTATGTGAAATTCAAGGGGTGCTTTCGGGTTAATTCAGTGGTTTAAGTACCTGCATGGGCAATCCCAGTCAGACAGGGGACAGTGGTTTAATCCCCATACCAACCCTTAAGGCAGCATGAGCAAGGAAAAAAAAAACAAAAAAACGCTTATTTGAAATTTAAATTTAGTTGGACATCTTACATTTAGTATGCCCAGCCTACTCATACAGATATCATGGGGTTTTTGTTTGTTTGTTTGTTTGTTTTTGTTTTTTTGGTCTTTCATCCCCATGTTGTGTATTAGAAGTCTAGGCTTACTTTTCTTTCTTTCTTTTTTTTTTTTCGGTCTTTTTGAGACAGGGTCTCACTATGCAGTTCAGGCTGGCCTTCAGCTCACTTTTGTAGCCCAGGCTGGTCTCGAACTCACGTTGATCCTCCTGCCTCAGCTTCCCAAGTGATGGGATTACAGGCATGCACAACCACACCTGGCTTTACTTTTCTTAAAGAACTCTAACTTTATGCCCTATGCACTATTCCCCAACCCAATCCTCTTCCTCTTCACTACATGCCCTAGGTAATTCCAATTCCAATTTATTTTTCTGTATGTTTGATCTTTTCTTTGCTAATTTTATTGGTATATTTCATTGTACATAATGCTCACATTCATCATAGAGAATTTGTATGAGTATATAATGTCTTGATTCTTTATATCCTCAATCCCCTGCTTCCCTTTGGCCTCTGTTCCTCTCCTTATTTGTAACAGTTTTCTTTCCATTTTTTCTTTCTATTCCTTTTCTCTCTCCTTTCTCCCCCCCCCACCCTTTTCCCAGCTTCCCATTGGGACATTTTCTTCTCATTTTTCATAATCCATTATGTACCTTGGGACTACACTCATAAGTGAAGTGAGTTGGACATGTGTTTAAACTATCACATTGCTTCTTTGGTGTGAGAAACCACAAGTGGAAATACTTGGTTTTTTAAAAGAATAAAGCATGAGGATATTAGAGTCTGTATTTTGTTTTGCTTTAAAGTTCCACATATAAGTGAAATCGTACAGTATATTTTTTTTGTTGTTGTTGTTTCTTCCTTTTGCACTTGGCATGATGTCCACTAAACTCATCCATATTTTCACCAATGGCAAAGTCCTTTGTTTGATTTCTTTTCCTGCTTATTATCCAGACACACTCTTGGGTTGTTTCCACATCTCTTCCTCCTCCTCCTCCTCTTCCTCCTTCCCTCTGGCCCTTTCCTCCCCCTTCCCTCTCTCTCTGTGTGTGTGTGTGTGTGTACATGTCTCTCTCTCTCTCTCTCTCCCCTTCTGTGGTACTAAGATTAAACACAAGGCCTTCACATCAAGCTTTGCACTCAACCCCCTTTTTCCCTTTTTTCTTCTTCCTTCCTAATTTAGCCTCCCAAGCTGCTGGGACTACAGGTGTGCACCACTCCATGTGGCTAGAGTTCTAAAGTTTCTTTAAGATGTGTTATTTCATCTTGTTTGCCCGCCTTCCCAAAAGGGGCACCCCTGAGTCCTGGTTGGTTTTACCTCCCCTTCCTGTAGAGACGTCTGTGCTGTTTCCGCCCGAGCTGCGCCAGCCTTTGTCCTCAACGGCACTATGCTTGCTTCCTTTCCCTTTCCCTTACCGTGTTGTGATGGTGCGACTCTCTCACGGTCTCCATTTGCTTATGTGATTATTAGTGATAGTGAACACATTTGCATATTATTGCCCATCTATTTGTTGTCTCTAGAAAAATACCTACTGAAATCCTCTGCATATTTTTAAACAGTTTGTTCACTTTTTTCTTTTTGCCATTGAGTTGTGCATCTTACATATTTTGAATGCTAAGCCCTTATCACATACGTAGTCTGTAAATACTTTCTCCAGAGTGTAGGCTATTTTTTCCTACCTATTGATTTCTGTACTAAGAAGCGCTTTAGTTTGATGTAGGCCCACTTGTTTATTTTTGCTTGTGTAGCCTGTTTTTGATGTCCCGTCCAAAAAATCATTGCCAAGAATGATGTCAAGAAGTTTTTCTCCAGTATTTCCTTTGGGTATTTTACAGTTTTCACGTCTTTGGGGATAGGACAATTCTTTTCCAAATGAATATAATTAACTGCATGCTGATGTGAAAATAAAACTAAAAAATGATAGAGTTGACAGACCACTTCTACAATTACCTGAATTATATAGTAACATATTCGATAAGAAGTTATATCTATTTTTCACCAGGTTTGCATAAGAAAATAAAATAATTTCATTCTTAAAATGCAAATCTTTGCTCTTATTGCTTCCATTTACCCTTCCCTGAATTCCTTTTTCTTTATTTGAAGAACATCTCATGTACAAATCAGGGATTTTTTTTTTTTTTTTAATTTTAGTACCAGGTCTACAGGGTCTCACTGCATAGATTAGACTACTAGTGATCCTTTGTGTTCAGCCTCCCAAGAGCTGGGATTACAGGAGTGCACCACCACACCCAGTCTCCAAATCAGGGATTTTTTTTTCTAAATACAATACTAGCTCAATTGATATTCACTATCAACAGTTAAGTAGCTATTATTCTTTAGGGCATGTTTTTGGATACTTCTAGCCAACAAACTTTAAGTAGTAGAAGGGTGGAAGAATAGGTCAGTGGCAGGTGGCACATTTAGTGTTTATGGGATCCTGAGTTTAATCCACAGCATATAGGTGCAGACTCCCTCCCTCCCTCCCCACACACATACACACAGCAAAATCTTTGCAAACAAACAAACAAAAGAGTCACTGAACTCTACTTTATAGAGGCTGGAGTTGCAGCTCAGGGCCTAGATTGTAGAAAGCCCTGGATTCCAACACCACCAAGGTTAAACATGTTTAAAAGATCAACTTTAGGATCACCTTGTGCTGTCATTCCGATTTATGCTTAAAACATTTGAGTCACAGGCATTTTGTACTGTGCCTTTCAATCACCATAACCTATGTATATTCACTTTTGTGTATAACTTAACAGAAATCCCAAGTCTTGGGCACTAAAGTCCTATAGCTCATTAGCCAGCCTCTGTTACAGGGAGGCAGACAGAGAGTTCCTGGAAACAGAGACAGAGGTCCTTGGGTTGGCTAGTCCTTAGGAGTTCACAGTGACCGAAAGATTTTTAGCTTCTTCATTTCTCCTTAAATAAACTTATTATTTAATCATTTCATGTACATTTCTACAACTACCCAAATATATTTCATAATAATGTACTATATTTTAAGTCTTTTAAAAAGCTATAATCATATCACATTTTGCGCTTCAAGCACATTTACTTCTGTCTTCTCTTTTATTCTTATTAATTTGCCAGAAGAATGTTGCTTTATTAGGCTTTTTTGAGTCACCAATTTTAGGCCTTGTTGATCTCCACTGCATGTTTGTTTTCTTTTTTTTTTTAAACTTTATTTATTTATGTTATGGCCCTGAGGGTGGAGCTGGCACAGCATGTGGGGCCGGTGGATCGAACCACAGTCCGTGTGGTTGCCTAATCTTGCTTAAGTAGGTGCTTTCAACTGCTGCTTTTACCTGCCTCCTGCATGTTTGTTTTCAAAGTTTTGCAAAGGTATGCAATAGTCGCTTGGGGGGAAGTCAAGTAGTACTTACAAGACATTTATCGGGCTGGCTATAGAAAGGATTCCTGTCCAGAGTGGAAAGCTAGACCAATGGATACCCTCCTTGAAAAGTCTTTGGCTTTAGCACTCATGTCATTTAGCAAGAGTGGTAGATACAGCTAATTGCAGTTATGATCATGTCTTAAAATTGCTCCTTGGAAATACGAAACAGAAAAATATAATGAGATATAAAAGATCATAAGATTCTATAAAAGACATTTTATTAAGCACCTAAAAAGTATAGCAATGTCTTACAGTAAATAATAAAGAGAACTCTTGCAAATGTTATAGTAATAATACATTTGATAGTTCTCATATTTACAAGACAGTAAGAACTCTATACTTTAAGGGTGTAATTAACTCTTACTCCATGCTTATGAGGCAGCATAGAGACATAATTATTCTTACTTAAAAGATGAGCAAAATATAGCTCATATTTATTACATAACTGTTCCAAGGACATATAATTTGGTATTATAGAAGTATTCAAATCCTTAAATCTTTACAATTTTAGTGAAGAGGAGAGTATATTGACTTGCCTTAATACCCAGTACCATTTTAAGACTATTTACAGAATATAACATTATTTTCCAGCTAGTTGTACATGAAATTAATATTATGATAATAATCACTGCCTGTATGTGGTTGCACTTACCTATAATTTCAGCAGTTGGGAGGGAGAGGAAGGTAGCATGAATTACACAGTGAGCTCAGGACCAGCCTTGAGAGCCTGTCTCAAAAGAAAAAAAAAAAAAAAGAAAGAAAGAAAAAAAAAAAAAAAAAAAAAAAAAAAAGAAAAAAAGAAAAAAAAAAAAAACAAAATAGTAATAGGGAATAATGGACAGCGACGGAGATCATTATAAAATGATAGAAAAATATGACTGGATTGACATCTTTTTTAAAATTTCTCTTTCAAAAATAACTGACTATGCTGATACCATGGACATGTGCCATCATGCCCCCCTATACATTGTATTTCACAATGAAAGTACAATATACACATAATTTAGTCTTTAGATTTTAAGGTAAGTGTTTGTGTTAGTTACTTTTTACTTCTTGCTGGGACAAATACCCAACACTCAAAATGAAGGAAGGAAAGGTTTATTTAGCTCACAGTTTGTGGAGGTTTCAGTTCATATTCGGCCGGCTCCAAGGTGGCAGAAAACAATGAAGAGCAGAGGAGGAGCAACAGCTGTGGCATCCATCAAGCCTCTCTCCCAAATTCTGTGCCGGTGCAGAACTCCTCCAAAGTGGCTTGGCTGTGAAAATCAAGCCCCTCCAAAGAGGCAGACTTCTGCAAGGAAGCCGCGCCCAGCTGGACCAGGAAGGAAGCATCCAGGGCAGGGCCCGGCAGGGCTGCACTCACAAAGTCTTCCTCAATTGCTTTTATGCATTTTTTGCGCTGAGTCACTCTGGGGTGGCCATTTGGCCGTAGAGTGGAACCAATCACATCCCAGGGCAGGCCCTTGCATCCTGCAGGACGGGGCCCCCCACAGCCGGGAACCAGCCAAGCCCATCCAGCCAAGCTTCCTCAAGTTGACACAATGTATCAGCTACCACAATACTTTTTTTTTTTTAGAATTTTTTATTTCATTTATTTATTTTTTTCTTGTTTCAGAACCTTTGTTTGTTTATTCACTCATTTTTATGGCCGGCGCTCAGCCCGCCCCGAGGGCAGGGCTGGCATAGCATGTGGTGCCAGGGATCGAACTGTGGTCCCTGAAGCCACCCAAGCTTTCCCAAGCAGGTGCTTTAGACCACGGAGCCATCCCGCCGGGCCCAAGCTACCACAATCTTAAAAAGTAAAGGCTTTACAAAAGTCTGATTGAATAATTTTGTTTTTAAATTTTATGTATTTGGCACAGGGTCTCACTATGCACCTTGGACTTATAGTGATACTCCTGTTGCAGCCTCCCCAGAACTGGGATTACAGACATGAGCCATCATACCCTGTCTCAGTGTCTGACTCAGCATGTCAGGGACAGGGCCATCTCAGCACGTACTACCGGGGATATAACCCAGGTCCTTGCACTTGCCTAGGCAGGTTCTCAGTCTGCTGAGTTATCTCCATGGCCCTTGGATAATTTTTTAAGTTATTCCCCAAAATAAGTGACAAAGCCAATATTAAATATACTAAATTCAAATTATTTTAATTGTTAATCACTGTTTATTGGTTACATTCATAAAAGCTTAGTTTTAAAGCATAGTTAAAAGAAGTATATAGATAAAGTTAAATTATCTTAAATGATTCTGTGACATTTCTCAGATTCGGTCTTTATCAATAACAAACAATTCAATATGTAACTAAGCTACATAATAACTTAGTGTACATGTTTAAAGTATTTGTTCCTATCCTTCCTTCCCATAACACCACTGCTGTCCTCCAGTTCCAAAGACAAGCTAAATTTTAGTTTAAAAATAAAAAAGATTATTACCACTCATTTGTCTTTACTGTGACAGCAACGGGGAAATAACCCAGAAGCTTGTGAGGTGATCAACTGTAATAAACCTGAAGTTGCCAAGATGCCTTCCACCTAGGAGGGCCTCCATGTGTTCCTTGAACTGACAGTGTGAAAACAAGGAGAACTTTCAGGAAATCAAAGGAGGCCAGTGTGGTGGCGCACGCCTGTGATCCCAGCACTTCAGAGGCTGAGGCAGGAAGATCAGTGTTCAAGACCAGCCTGGACTACAAAAGTAAGCTCAAGGCCAGCCTGAACTGCACAGCAAGAACCTGTCTCAAAAAAAAAAAAAAACAGAAAACCGAAGGAAATATTGTCCAACATTAAAGAGGAAGTTGAATTTAAGGCTAAGAAATGTATATCATATCAAAGAATGAGTTCATTTTATAGGTGACAGGTTAAAAAAATATGGAGCAAATATTCAGGAGATAGCCTTGAAAATTTCATTCATAATGAAGAGAGGCCAGTTTACTCCTGAAGAGACGTTTTTGAGAGAAAGCTAAACAATACTTTTTAAAAAGCATTAATATTTAACAGTGGTTAAAGTTCAGAATTGTGTAAGATCTAGTGAATTGTTATTGCTTTGTATGTCATGGTTGAAATGTAAACAAAAGTACTCTTTAAATTGCCTTAAAATAGAACTTGATTTGCTTTTGAATGTTTTTAAACCCCACACTCTCTGGGCCTTCATACCCATCTCAATCTGCCCCAGCTTTCGCCCTTGCTGTTTGACCTCTGCTCTCTGGATTGTCCTTGCTTGTTCCCTATTCAAACTGCCACAGTGACCCTTAGAGGACACCGTATCATGTGGGTTGGAAACCAGCCCTTTAAACTGCAGATTTTTCTCTCTATAAACTATTGTGAGCTTGAGGCTAAGAAAGCAGAAGCATGCATAGAATGCTGTCAATCTCGTTAACTCATACATTTATGTTTCTAAAGAGGGAGACATTTTAAGGGTAAAAAAACAAGAAATTCATTTTTTCATATAAGCTTTATTCCTTGCATGCCATGTCCTGATCATATTTGAATGATTGGAAAAGTGATGTAGAATTTAAGGAAGTGCCACTAATGTCCAGTTAATTTCAGGAGCTGTGGCTCCTTAAAGGGATCTAAACTTGCCCTCACTGGCCGGTTCTGCGCTGGTGGATCCTGCTTGCTCCAAGAACTATGATCTTTGAGGAGCTGGTTCAGCACCGGCCAGAGCTGTATGAATAGAAAATGCCAACGCCACCCAGAACCTTAAAAATGCAGAATGAAGTGAAAGACAGCAGCCAGTGCTGGAGAGGGCAAAGCTCGAAGGAATACGTAAGCTATTCAGGGTGGCTTCTTTGTAGTTCAGCTTTTAAGATTTCATCAGTTATCGCAAGTTACCTCTGGCTACTGCAAAGAAGCCAAGAAAATGAAAGTACCTGTCCTATATGCAAGACTTACTAGGTTCTAGGCACTATACTAGTACTTGGTAGATAACTGTCCAATTTAGTGATCATAAAAATTCACTACAACTAACATCACTACCTTAATCTTTTTATATGATACTGAGAATTTAGCCTGGGGAAGGGTACTCTATCACTGAGCAAAATTCTAGCTTCCTTCTGTTTTCTGTTTTTTTTTTTTTTAATGTTTCAAAAATTTATTGATTCAATAGTACTGAATACAGGGGGAAAAAAAAGATTCCCAGTTAAGCATATTCCACTGCTCAGGCAATGGTTATTTTTAAAACTTTATTCAGTATTGTCTTGACTATGATTGAAAGCAGACATCATCTTGTGACCTCTCAGAAGATAAATGTGTGCAGCTCACATGCTCGCAGTCCTAGCTTGGTCCTCCTCTAGTGCTTCCTCTTGGAGCTGTACCTGTCTTCACACAAATCCACTGAGGAATGGGGCGATTCTGCTTTTGCTTCTTTGCCAGGAATCGTTTGATTCTGAAAGTCTTGTGAGAAGGCATGATGAAGGTAGTAGGTGAGAGCATGCACTTGATGGTGGGCAGAAGCAGAAGAGGAGTGTTTTCCTTTTTTGAGACAAGGTCTCAATAAGTTGTTCAGGTGGGACTTAAAATTGTCATCCTCCTGTTTCAGCCTCTCTAAGTACTAGAATTACAGTGGTGTGGACCAGGGAACAACAATCTTACTGATGAGAAAACTCATAATCACTGCCTCCATTACTCTTCTCATTGTTGCAACAAATACTCGAAACCCAAAAGGAAGAAAGAAAAGGTTTGTTTAGTTTACAGTTACTGGAGGTGTCAGTCCATACTGGGCTGGCTCCAAGGCAGAGTGGTACATGGCAGAGGGCAGCAGTTCGTGGTGGCAGAAAACAGCAAAACAGCAGGAGGAAAAGGGAGGAGTAGCAGCAGCAATGGCAACAGAGAGCAGGTCTGTCTGCCTTCTGCTGCATTCAGGCTATTGGCCCCAGCCTGGGTGTAGCACACACTCACACCCATAATCCCAGTAGATCATGAATTAATCACTGTCTAAAAGATAGTCACATGACTGCATGAGGTTGTAGGGGGGACAACCATAACAATCACTATGCCAAGAAGTACATTAGGACATTTTAAAATAATATGGGTAAGACATTATTGTAATTTTCATTAGGCTCTTAATGGAAGATGATGTAGATCTTCTATATAAACAGTAGTAACTATTGTAAGGAGTTCATAGCAAACAAAGGGTCATGGACCACAATGGACAAATAGAAACCAAATCCCTCAGTAGCCTTTTGTGTTCTGTCCCAAACTCACTCAAGTGCCTTGACATCAAGTATTCATAACTGCCTTTACATTAGATATTTAAAGGAAAGCAGTTTTAGGCAAACAGCATTGAAAGAAGTGTGTTTATCCTTCCCAATTTTTGTTAAGCTACATATGTGATTGAGCATAACTCTAGGCTGAGTGTCCTCAGATGAGCTCTGTAGGTTTCCAGTGTTTACTGGACACAAACCACACCTTCACTGTGGGGTATGGTTAGTGGTTGTTACAAGAAACATTTCATAGTGACCACTATTTTCATGGATGTATTAACAAAAGTTACTGATCTTTATTAGAAAGACAGAAACCTAAACTCATTTCAATTATCTGGTATAATAGACACTTCTGTTGTCAAAATTTGTCTCAAATCCCTTAGTCTTAGTAATGGATTGACAATTATGAGAAATTACCATTTCTATTTGTTTATTTGTTTGTTTGTTTTGTCTTCTTGAGACAGGGTCTCCCTATGCAGTTCAGACTGGCCTTGAGCTCACTTTGGGAGCCCAGTCTGGTCTTGAACTCACACTGATTCTCTTGCCTCAGCCTCCCAACTGCTGAGATTATAGGTATGCACCACCACACCCAGCCAAGAAATTATCATTTTATCATGTAGCTTTAAAGATTATTTCATAAAAAAAATTAAGATGTAGATATTGGCTTGCTAGTTTAGCTGTTATTTTTTCCCACTAAGAAAATGGTAATGGTAATCCTTTTTCTCCATTTAAATAATTTTTTTCTTTTGTATTTTAGGGAAGGGTCTACAGGTTGTTCAGTGTCTCACTACTAGGTCAGACTAATAATCAGCCGCTTGTTTACAGCCTCCCAAGAGCTGGAATTATAGACACAGGCCCCTATGCCCAGTCTCAATTGCTGTCTCAGTGTACCCCGTGGGGTGGGGCTGGCCAGGCAGGCCTAGGAATTGAACCCCTGGCCCCTGTACCTCCTTGAAGGTGCTTTAATCTACTCAGCTATTTGATTTTGCTCAGTAGCATGTTTGTACCAGCTTGACCCATGGATGGTGAATGCATGCACATTTGAGTGGGTTGCGCCTTTGGTAGTACAAATGGCTCTAACTCCTTTCATTGGTCTCTTCACTGTAAAATTCATGAAAAGATGCCTGATGGGACAATCATGTGTATGCCACCAGTGATTCAAGTAACTCAACAGTGAGCTATACAAATTATAACCCTATTATGAATGTATTTAAAAAGCACAACCTCATAAACATACAAAATTTTGTTTTTAATGTTAATTAAAATGAATTTTAAAGTACATTAGGTGATTATATAACTATACACACAAAGCACTTTATTGAGAAAGATTATATTAATCTTATTTGGTACTTGAGAACATTAGGCATCTGTCTACTTGAGAAAGCAATGTTGTACAAATATTGCCTTATATTTACTGTGCAGTTAATGACTAAGCAAAGCTATCTAACTTCAAGGATTCATGATAAAACTAAAAATAAAGTCAAGTCAATGATAAAGTCAGGTAGATGTTTCTGACCTTCAAGCTTAGTACTGAAGCTTCCTATTTCTTCCAACTGCAACATTTCTTCTACAGGGGCTGGCAAGATAGCTCAGTGGTCTAAAGTGCCTGCTTAGGCAAGCTCAGGCAACTGCGGGGACCATGGTTCTATCCCCATCACCACATGCTGCGCCAGCCTCACCTCTAGGGCAGGCTGAGCCAGCCATAGTATAAATAAATAAAAATTAAAAACAAAAATTCTTCTGCAGAAGAAACTTGCTATAAGCAAGTATGTGCAAAAATGAATTTTTGGCAAACTACTGCGGATTTGTACTTGCCAATTTATGATTGCTGGTATTTAGCATAACTATAAATAATCCTAATGCAGAACTTGAAAATTACCAAGGAAAAGAGACCAGTTCTGATAGGTTTCATACATAAAAAAGACAATTAGTCCTTTGTTTGCCCCTATCCTCAAATAATTTTAACTGCAGTTTGGGGTAATAATCTCACCCATAATAACTATTCATATTATTTACTTATTAACATACCTTTCTCTGAAATAAAACTGAAATTCTATTAAGCCAAAGAAATCTAATGTATATATATATATATATACACATATATATATGTGTGTGTGTGTATATATATATATATATATATGCCATAGATTGATGCCTAAAGCTTTTAGATTCAGTACTCTTGTTTACACTCATTGTTTTGCTCTATCTTACATAAACAAAAGAACAACAAAGACAACCAGAGGTTCTTTAAAGTTTGCACAACTTCTCCACTGTTTTAGGAGCAGATGATTCTGTAATTATGCCACTGTGTATCTAGATGAAATAATCAACAAAGCAGTGAAACAAAAACAGCTGGTGGCAGTGGAAAACTGTCTCTCACACCATATAGCTTAAAGCTTCTCAGTTTTTAAAAAAAATGTTAATTACTGGGGCCTACGAGATAGCTCAGTGAACTAAAGTGCCTGCTTGGGCAAGTGCGGGGACAATGGTTCAGTCCAGGTACCACATACCATGCCAGCCCCGCACCCAGAGCAGGTTGAGTAGGCCAGAAGTAGTGGTACAGCCCTGTAATAACAACCCTGGGGAGGCTGAAAGCAGGAGGTTCACCAGGAGTCTGAGCTGCATAGTGAGACCCTGCAACAAC
This sequence comes from Myocastor coypus, assembly GCA_004027025.1. Classification (NCBI taxonomy): domain Eukaryota; kingdom Metazoa; phylum Chordata; class Mammalia; order Rodentia; family Myocastoridae; genus Myocastor; species Myocastor coypus. Next base: position 5,257 of record PVJA010017553.1, on the reverse strand, counting down.
CAAATGCATTTTTAAAAATGAGTTATAATTTTATAAAAATAAGTATAAAATAAGTCTAACAGCAGTAGGGATAAATCATTTTCATCTCATAAATCTAAACCCTTCTGATGTCACTGCACCTTCTTAATAAGCCCTTACCAATTCCTTGGTGAGGAAGAAGCATCCATATTCTAAGACAGAGAACAGGTAAATCAACTTTGTTCTCTCAAGAAAATGTCCTTCCTGCATGTTCCCCTCAACGCTGGTCCCACCTCCTGCAGCCACAACCTAGGCGTGGAAGGTAAGAGACTGGATTTATTTTCTACTCGGCTATAAGGAACACATGATGTACTCAGGGCAACTTTGAAAATTCATTAATGCAAATGTGCATTTGCCATGTTGCACTTATGGCTTATGGAAGAGTCTTTGATCAGTATTCTTTCAGCCTTTTTTCTCTTCTTGCTTCAGAACTTGCAATCAAAGCTTAGATCAGAAGGATTTATAGTTGGGAGGCTGAGGGAGGAGGATCGGTGCAAGTTTGAGACCAGCCGGGCTACAAAAGTGACCTCAAGGCCAGCCTGAGCAGCATAGTGAGACCCTGTCTCAGAAAAGACAAAAAAAAAAAAAAAAAAAGATTTATAGTCCTCAAGTGTGCAAGATGCAAATGAGAAGATAGTCAAAATTTAGAATCTTACTGTAAGAAGTGAACTTTTTACCTGGTTACAAAAGAGCAAATATCCTCTTACATAGCATAGTATAATGACAATATGCTTAGAGTTCTTTCTATATTTGTGCTCTTGGTTTTAACATTACAAAGAACAGACACAGCTGCAATACAAATTTCCTGTCTTCTTTTCTTAATATTGTGAATAGGAAGACCATACAATGGGGAATAAAAAATAGATTCCTTATTAAAAACTTAAAATATGTCACAATGACATTAACTATTATTATTTTAAGTGTTTAGTGTTTTTCATGCTACCTTTCTTAACCAATGAGTCACGTGCATAACATTTATTACACCATACTTGTGTGACATATACTTATCTAGTTAGTATACCAGTCTGGAGGTAGACATTGTGTCTTAGTCCATTGTGATGAAAATTACAAAAATCATAATATTTCGCTAATTTTTATGGGCAAAATTGAATCTCTGTCGAGCTCTCCAAGTGAGATGGAGGGAAACCTGTCAAGAGTCAGTTGTTGGCTTGCCTGGGTACCATCTCCTAGATGGAGCAGAACATATGCTCTCTGGCAACAAAATTAGAGAAGGCTGTTCCTAACCTGCACTCTTCAGTGGTGTTACTTTAACTCAGTGTGAGCCAGGAGGACAGATCCTCTGGGTCTTTCTGTTGTCAGGAAGCCTGTCGGTACCATCTGCTCCTTGGGCTGCCCTTCCTCTGACCTCACATTCTTGAATACCCATCCCAAGTTCCTGATGCTTAACATCTCATAATCTGTTCTACTCTTTTGGCTTAGTGGCCAAAGGGCCAGGGCATTTGCACACTTCTCCTCAAAGGTCCAGCATTCATATGTTTCCTTTCTTCAACAGCTCAATTCTCCTATTGGCAAGATCTTTCAGAGTGAAATAACAGCATTTCTACCCCTACCTCAAGATGAAGATGAAAAACCAGAGCCTAGAAATCCTCCTTATAAGAAAAAAGGTGAAGAAGGGTTCATGTTCTTTCTGCTAAAGATTTCTTGTATGATGAAATCATAAATTAATTTATTTATAGGCCTACAGGCTATTGCTTAGTGTCAGAACATTTGGGTAACATACATCAGACCCTTAGTTCAATTTCTAGCACCATGAGGTAAGAATAATATAACAATAATATTAATTAACACTACTGTAGTTTATTTGTAGCACTTTCACAAGTGTTTTGCAGGGTGTTAAGGGATGATTTCTAAATGAATGAAAATGTCTTTGCTGACTTCATTTTTTCTCATTTGTGGGCTGAGTCCCAATACTTCATCAACTTTCAGTGTTACATATGCTTTTTGAGGAAATTCATTCATTTTCATGGCTTTATCTAACATCTTTTAAAAATAACCTTTAAATCTACAGTAACTTTTCTTCTAGTTTTGCATCTTCATTTATAAAAAAAACTCTCTTAAGTATTTAAATTTTGAAACTTCTTAGGTAAAAATCTGTGCTCATGGGGCCTGGCAGGATGGCTCAGTGGTCTAAAGTGCCTGCTTAGGAAAGCTTAGGCAGCTGCAGGGACTGCGGTTCAATCCCCGGCACCACATGCTACGCCAGCCCTGCCCTGAGGACAGGCTGAGCTGGCCATTAAAATAAATAAACAAATAAACAAAAGTTCTGAAACAAGAAAAAAATAAAATAAAATAATTCTTTAAAAAAAATCTGTGCTCATAATACTTTCCTGCTTCTCCCATTGTCAAAAAGCTATTGTCTTTGATTAACTTAGCCCTTGGCTTTTGAAACAAATGTCTTCATTTTTCTTCTGTCACTTTCCAGTATTTACTCTTTGCTTTCCTTGGTAATACTTTAAGTTTTCAGTATAAATATATTAATATTCAGTTCCTATGCCCTTGCTTGTGATGGCATTGGATAATATTGCAGAGACTATTTAGTGGGTATTTATTCATGTAATAGTAAGTGGTTCATGCCTCACTAAATTTTTTAGAAGTTGATTGTAGTAAAATATATTGTCACTTTCTCCACCACAGGAGTGAATATGCCTGAGAGCTTTTGCAGTGATCAAGAAGGACAGCTTCTGGTTTCCTTCTGCTTCAAAAAGATTTATCCCCTGTTTTCTATTATCTTTGGGGATGGATCAAGAGATAGTGTAATCGGGAAAAGAAAGGGAAAGAAAGAGATACAGAAAGAATTAATATGTGTTCCACATAATAATCTTGCAGTGATAAAATTCTAATTAAGTTTTTAAAAGAAATTATCTTCATGATCCAAAAACAGCAGATCTGCAAATATTTTTATTACTAACTTTACTAAAATGCTCATTTTGGCTGGGCATAATGGCGTATGTCTGCAACCTCAGCACTCTGGGAGGCCAAGGCAGAAGGTCACAAGTTCAAACTCAGCCTGTGTAACTTAGTGATTCAGTAAGAACTTGCCTCAGAATTTAAAAAAGTAAAAGTCCGTGTATCTCCTATAAGACAATAAAATAATATAATAATATTACCTTAGAAAGCATCCCCTCAAACAGAAAACATCCCTGCATAATCTCTGTAATAGTATAATGAAGTTCTAAGTGTATTTTATGATATGTATTAGCTATATCAAGTGTATAATGCACATCTCCTCAGCTCCAATTAAAGTTTTATAAGATCAGGGGCTCTGATTGCTTTCTATTTTGTCCTAGCTCTAGCATGTTGCCTCTATTAAATCAATGAATATGATTTTTAATCGATGTAATTTAACTCAGAGATAAATTGATACAAACGTATTCAAATTGTTTTCATTTTCCCACAATCTATAAACTCATTTGTGGTTTTATTTTTTATTTTTATTTATTTATTTATTTATTTTTGCTTTTTTTGAGACAGGGTCTCATTATGCAGTTCAGGCTGGCCTTGAGCTCACTTTTGTAGCCCAGGCTGGTCTTGAACTCACACTGATCCTCCTGCCTCAGGCTCCTGAGTGCTGGGATTACAGTCGTGTGCCACCACGCCCAGCATCATTTGTGGTTTTAAATGGGGGGGGGGGAGACTTATTAGCAAGGTCTTCCCCACAAATACCTTTCCCTGATTTAAAAAGCAAATGTGCTCCCAGATGTTACAAGTAGTTAAACATCTGACACAGAAATACAGTATTTGGCATGCAACACCGCCATGGCTCTTTGCTCAGGTGTCTCCAGAGCCTGGTACTGCAGCAGCCTGCATTTTCATCTCAGCTCCTTCTAATGAGTAGAGAAACATAATACTTGTTCTTAAGGCTCAGCCTGCAGGCCAAGAGTTCCTTGAAGAAGGATGCTGAGATTAAATCCACGGTCCTTGCCAGAGAGGAGAGCAAAGGAGAAACCTTACCTCTTCTAGCCAGGAGCAGCAGGTTTGAAAAACTGCCAGAGGCAGTGAGAGAAGCTCAGCTGTGCCTGTCCTCTCCTTTCCAAAAGTGAAAATTTCAGAGAGGGGACATGCATTAGGTACATGACCTAAGGAGAAGTTAGCCGGAGAAGACAAGAAGTGGTACCGTCCCTGGGCTTCCAGGATGAAGCCATCTGAGGGATACTGAGGTCACAGAGTAGGGTGGCCTTTGTGAGATAAGCAAGTCCAGGGCAGCTTCCCTGTCTCTTGGAGGCTTCTTGATTAGAAGTTTCCAGAAGGTGCTGAAAAAGCCATGCAGCTGTTGTCTGCTAGGCTGGAGTCAGCCTAGCCCAGCAGGGTGTATAAAGGCAGATAGGTCTGCATCCCTGGTGACATTCATTCTTCGCTTTCTGAATTCAAACATCTGCCTTGATTCCCGGAGGCCACACTGGAGATAGAAATCTGAAAACCTGTGCATCTATCTGAGAAAGGCTGAGTCATTTCAGAGAGACACAGGATTAGCAAGATTGCTTCTCCACCCTCCTGCTCTGTCACCCGTTGGGTGGGGGCTCATGAGGATGAGAATGATTCAGCTCTCCTTCTGCGAAGCACACAGAAGCATCAAACAGAAGGTACTTATTGTTGACAGGGCAGAGAAGGAGACGGTCAGTCTCAGTTTAGGAGGAAAGAAAAGAGAAAACTGACACTCAGTACTCAGACCCTGCACAGACGTTTCGGTTGTCACCCTCCCTGGCATCTCCTACTCACCATGCTGTCAGTGAACTCACAGGGTGTCCCTGGCTGTAACCAGGACAGGTTTGGCTGAGAAGACAGGGCAGCTCTCTTTGATGTTTTGGTTAAGTATTTGGGGTGGATCTCTTTTGTTTTTTTATTTTGGGTTGTCGTTAAGAAACATTCAAGGAGCTGCCTCCTTTTTCTCAGGAAAAAACCAAACCACAAAACCAAATGCTGTTTTTCAAGTGTATGAATCACTTGAAAATTCTAAACTCTTTCTAAAGATATCTGTGGTTCTTTCGTTGAATTTTTCTCCATCCTCTGCCTCTCTGTCTCTCTGTGTGTCTCTCTTATGTTTGTGTCTCTGTCTCTCTTCCTCTCAGTACTGTGGATTGGACACAGGCCCCATGCATGCTAAGGAAGTGCTTTAGTGCTGAGCTGTATTCCCAGTGGGAAACTTATTGGGTCAAAAGAGGGTGAAGTACTACATTTAGTTCTAACTAGCAAAAAAAAAAAAAAAAAAAAAAAAAAAAAA